>JAAAKG020158791.1:5553-19802 GCA_010014905.2 Druon quercuslanigerum | reverse complement strand
GTGGAAAATTGTTTGACATTTTTTTGTTTTTTAGCAGAAAATAATTTCCATAACTAAAAATGAAAATGTTCAATTTTTGATTGAAAATTAATCTCTTTTATTAGAATATTATATTCTTTGATAAAAATTTATTTTTTTGTTTAGAAATTCAATATTTCTATTAAAAATTAATTTTTTTCGTGAAAAATTATTCATTTTGCTGTTTAAATTTATTTCTGTCACTGAGCTTTAATTGATTTTATTAAAAAAATGGTATTTTTTATGAAAAAATAATCTTGCTGTTTGGAAACTTATCTTTATGGTCAGAAATTCAAATAATGGTTTAAAAATTCATTTTTTGGGGAAAGATTTATAATTTTAATTAAAAATTAATTAATTTTTTAATTTTAGTTTTTTTTCTGTGAAGTTTTTTTCTGTGAAACATTAATCACTTTGTTATTTTAATTTATTTCTGTCACTAAAAATTAATTCATTTTATTTAAAATTCGTCTTTTTGATAGAAAAAAATCTTGCTGTTTGGGAATTAATCTTTATTCTCAAAAATTCAATTATTTGTTTGAAAATTCTTTTTTTGGGAAAAGATTTATAATTTTTATTGAAAATTATTCTTTTTGGTTGAAAATTTATATATTTAGTTGAAAATGCGTCTTTTTTCGTGAAACGTAATTATTCCTGATAAAAAATTTATTTTTTTGGGTTTAAAATATTAACTATTTCGTGGAAAATTATTTTACATTTTTTTGTGTGCAAAATAATTTCCATAACTAAAAATTCAAATTTTCAATTTTGAATTGAAAATTAATCCCTTTTATTAAAATATTATCTTCTTTGTTAAAAATTCATTTTTTTTGGTTAGAAATTCAATAATTCTATTAAAAATTAATTTTTGTCGTGAAAAATTAATAATTTTGATGTTTAAATTTATTTCTGTGACTAAAAATTAATTGATTTTTTTGAAAATTCGTCTTTTTAATAGAAAAATAATCTTGCTGTTTATAAACTCATCTTTACAGTAAGAAATTCAATTATTTGTTTAAAAATTTATTTTTTGGGGAAAAGATTTATAATTTTAATTGAAAATTAATTAATCATTTTGGTTGAAAATTTATATATTTAGTTAAAAATACGTTTTTTTTTGGTAAAACATTAATATTCTTGATAAAAATTTATTTCTTTGGTTTCAAAATATTCAACTATTTCGTCGAAAATTGTTTGACATGTTTTATTTTTTGGCCGAAAATAATTTCCATAAATAAAAATAAAAATGTTTCATTTTTGGTTGAAAATTAATCTCTTATTAGAATATTATCTTCTTTGCTAAAAATTCATCTTTTTGTTTAGGAATTCAATATTGTTATTAAAAATTCATTTTTTATTTATTTCTTTTGGCTCGAAATATTCAACTATTTCGTCGAAAATTGTTTGACATTTTTAGTTTTTTGCCTGAACATAGTTTCCATAACTAAAAATTAAAATTTTTAATTTTTGGTTGCAAATTAATGTCTTTTGTTAGAACATTAATCGTCATTCCTAAAAATTCATCTTTTTTTTTAGAAATTCAATATTTCTATTAAAAATTAATTTTTTGCGTGAAACATAAATTATTTTGCTGTTTAAATTTATTTCTGTCACTGAAAATGAATTGATTTTATTGAAAATTCGCCTTTTTAATACAAAAAATAATCTTGCTGTTTTGAAATTCATATTTTTTGTCAGAAATTCATTTATTTGTTTAAAAATTTATTTTTTTAAGGGAAAATAACTAATCTCTTTGATTTTATTTCCAACTTTTTTGTTAGAAGTTAAATTATTTGGTTAAAAATTCAGGTTTTGGTGTAAAGATTATAATTTTTTATTGAAAATGTTTTTTTTTTTTTTTTTTGTAGAAAATGTATCTTTCTGGTTAAAAATTCATACATTTTGTTAAAGATTTGTTTTTTTTGTTGGTAAAAAATTATCTTTTTTGTTAGAAGTTCAACCAATTTGTTAAAAATTTATTTATTTTTTTTTTAAATTGATAATTCGTTCAAATTCATCTTTTTGGTCGAAAATTTGTCTTTTTACATGATAAAAATATCTATTGGGTTAAAATTTTACCTTGTCTTGAAGATTTAGTAGAAATTTTTTTTAATTTATATTTTTTAGTTTAAAATGGAACTATTTCGTTAAAAATGTGTAATTATTAGTTGAAAGTTAATTTTTTTACTGAAAAATTGCTTTTTAAATTTGGTTTAAAATATAAAATTTTCTTTATTTTTTGTTGAAACTTTGACCCTCTTGGTAAAAAATAAATCATTTTGGTTAATTCTGCACTAATTTATCTCGAAATGACTTCCATTTTTTTTAAACTAAATGTTAAATGTTTCAGAACGTTTTTTTAATAAAATACCTAAAAAAAGATTTTTAAAAATATATATAACACTATTAAATTATTAGGAAAGAATTAAGTTCATATTTTCGTTAATTTTAGATTGTTGTAAGTAATGAAGATATTTATCGTTTAACCTTTAAGCTCCATGAGGTAATGCAAAGTTTCATATAATTGATTTAAATTTTTTAAAGGATTTTCTTTTTTTTTTAAAGAATAATAAAATCTCAAATGGGAATTTTGGATCACCCGCAATTATGTAAACTAAAAACCACTGTTAGAACATTATATCAATTTTTGTAATATTTGGAAACCAATGGTAAAGTTGGCAAAGCGAGGGGTTGTGTAGTAGGGGAAGAGAGAGAGCGAAATTCGAGGAGGGAGAAATATTAGGGGAGGGGAGTGGAAGTGAAGAGGAGAGTAAAGAGAAGTATAGTATATGACGGTCTAGAAACTAGGCAAAGCGAGGGAGTGGGGAGTAGGAGAAGTTTGATGATGTGAGATAGTTAGGAACGATTGGGAAGTGTTGGGAAGTGAGGGAATCAGTATTAAGCAAGTTATGATGAATAGGTAATGGGAATTATGTAGGGGATTAGTAGGGCAAGTAAGGAGAGTGGAAGTGGAGGAGGGCGAAGTAGAGGAAGAGTTTAGAAGTTAGAAGAGGGATACTACCAAGAAGGAGTGAAAGTAGGGGAAGTGAAGTTTAGAGAATAAGAACAGTTAGGGGTTCGGACGTGCGAGAATGGAAGGTACATAAATGGCGAGCAGTATTTTAAGGGAAGTGATGATGAGTGAGAAAGAGAAAGAATGAAGAGGATAGGTAGAGGAAGTGACCCTTGGTGCTGTAGGGGAGGAAAAGTCGAGAAGGTAGAAGTAGGAGATAGGAGTAGAATTGAAGGGGGAAGTAAGAGGAAGGGTAGTAGATAGAGAGGACGAGTTTATGAAGCGAGGGAAAGAGAAGTGAGGAAGTGGGGTGTAGGATAAGTGGGTTGTGTGAGGGCAGGGGAATAAAATAATAGAATAGATAAAACTATATATACCTCTTTCATCTGTAGAATTGTGTGGAGAAGAAGTAGAGGAAGTGATAAATGGTGTAGAAATGGTCGTTAAGAGAAGGGAGCAAGAGGAGGAGGAGGAGGAGTAGAAGAGGAAGGATGGAAGAGTAAGAGTAGTGGTATTAGGAAGGTGATAGTGAATAGCGAAGGGAAATGATGGAGAAGTTGAGTAGAGGAGGTCGAGAAGGGAGAAGTAGGGGAAGGGAGAAGTAGGAGAAGGGAGTAGAAGTGAAGGGGGACGTAACAGAAGGGGCATGGCCGGAAAGTAGTGGAAGTAGGGGAAGTAAGAAGAAGCAGAATTGAAGGGATATAAAGGGCATGAGTGTTAGGGAAGTGGTAGAGAGTAAAGAAGGGAAAGCATGAGGATCTAAATAACGACTATTGAGAGAAAATAAAGTAAATAAACAAAATTTTCGGAAGAGAAGGACGGAGAAAGTATGGTCTATTTTTTTTTAAATTTCAGCAATCTGGTTTCGTTGCTGTCGTGGACTGGAGCAACTTTTCTCTCAGGCAAGGTGGAGCTTTAGGAGCTGCAGCTCTCCGAAATTTGGTTGCAGCTCTTCGAGGAAGATTTCCAGCTAGATTTAAAGCCATTCACTTCCTTTCGGCACCTCTTTATGTCCAGGCAACTCTCGCTCTCATCAAACCCTTCCTCGATGAAAAAACTCGAAACAAAGTAAGATAATTTAAATTTCTCATTATTATTTCGTCAATAGTCAGGGTCCGATTCCTTGAGATTAGTATAAAAAGTAGAGAAAAGTTTTCATTTTAAATTGTATTTATTTTTGTTTTGTGAAATTCTACACCAATCGACTAATCGTAAAAGGGGAGGGAAGGGGGAATTCAAAGCATTTCTTTGAATATATAAACTCTAATTAAGATCCTCTGATATACTTCGAAATTCGTGAAAATAAATCTTTCGAAATCTCTTAAAATCCTTATAATGGAAATAACTTAAAACCCCTTTAAAAACTGTGAAAATCCTTAAAATCGCTTAAAATCTGTAAAATCCTATAAAAATGTCTTATATCCCTTTTAAATCTGTGAAAAATTGAAAAAAGTCTAACAAAAAAGTGAAATTCTTTGAAATGCCGTGAAATAATTTAAAATTTTACGAGATCCCTTAAAATCCCTAAAATCCCTTTAAAAGTTATTGAAAACTCTAAAATCCATGGGAATTTTTCTAAATCTCTTAAAATCTCTTAAAATATTTTGAAATCTCGGGAAATCCACGAAACCTTTTTATACCTCTTAAACTCCATTAGAATTCTTTAGAATTTTCTGATGGGAAATTCTCGGTAATGTTTTATAATCCCTTCAGATCTTCAAAAACTCATTAAAATCCTGTCCAAACCCTCAAATTATTTTTAAGTTTCTTAAACCCACTGGAAATTCCTTAAAACCCATTAAAACTGTAAAAATCCTTTAAATCGTTTAAAATCTTTAAAATCCTATAGAAATGCCTTATATCCCTTTTTAATCTGTAAAAATTTGAAAAAAGTCTTTAAAAAAGGTGAAAATTCCGTAAAATAATTTAAAATTTTACGAAATCCCTTAAAATCCTTGAAATCCCTTTAAAAGTTTTTGAAAACTAAAATCCATGGGAATTTTTCCAAATCTCTTAAAATCTCTTAAAATATTTTGAAATCCCGCGAAATCCACTAAACGTTTTCATACCACTTAAACCCCATTTAAATTCTTTAAAATATTCTAATGGGAAATCCTCTGTAATATTTTGAAATTTCTTCAGATTTTCAAAAATTCATTAAAATCCTGTCCAAACCCTTAAATTATTTTTAAGTTTCTTAAAACCACTGGAAGTTCCTTAAAACGCTTAAAAAAATGTGAAAATCCTTAAAAGCCCTTAAAATCTTTAAAATCCTATAAAAATGCCTTACATCCCTTTTAAATCTGTAAAAAAAAAAGTCTTAAAAAGGGTGAAATTCTTTTATATAAAGTTAAATAATTTAAAATTTGACGAGATCCCTTTAAATCCTTTATATCCCTTTAAAAGTTATTGAAACCTTTAAAGTCCATGGGACGTCTTCCAAATCTCTTAAAATCTCTTAAAACATTTTGAAATTCCGCGAAATCCACGAAACGTTTTTATATCTCTTAAACTCCATTAAAATTCATTAAAATATTCTAATGTGAAATCCTCTGGAATATTTTGAAATCCCTTCAGGTTTTTAAAAATTCATTAAAATCCTGTCCAAACCCTTAAATTAGTTTTAAGTTTCTTAAAACCACTGGAAGTTCCTTAAAACGCTTAAAAAAATGTGAAAATCCTTAAAAGCCCTTAAAATCTTCAAAATCCTATAAAAATGCCTTACATCCCTTTTAAATCTGTGAAAATATAAAAAAAGTCTTAAAAAGGGTGAAATTCTTTGATATAAAGTTAAATAATTTAAAATTTGACGAGATCCCTTTAAATCCTTTAAATCCCTTTAAAAGTTATTGAAAACTCTAAAATCCATGAGAATTTTTTTAAATCTCTTAAAATTTCTTAAAATATTTTGAAATCCCTTCAAATCTTCAAAAACTTATTAAACTCATGTGGAAACCCTCAAATTATTTTTAAGTTTCTTAAAATCACTGAAAATTCCTTAAAACCCTTAAAAAACTGTGGAAATCCTTAAAAGCGTTTGAAATCTTTAAAATCCTATAAAAATGCCTCATATCCCTTTTAAATATGTGAAAATCTAAAAAAAAGTCTTTAAAAAAGGCGAAATTCTTTGAAATTCCGTGAAATAATTTCAAATTGTACGAGATCTCTTAAAATCCCTAAAATCCCTTTAAAAGTTATTGAAAACTCTAAAATCCATGGGAATTTTTCCAAATCTCTTAAAATCTCTTACAATCTTTTGAAATTCTGCGAAACCCACGAAACCTTTTTATACCTCTTAAATTCCATTAAAATTCTTAAAAATCTTCTAATGGGAAGTCCTCAAAAATATTTTAAAATCTCTTCAAATCTTCAAAAACTCATTAAAATCCTATGGAAACCCTTAAATGTTTTTAATTTTCTTAAAACCACTGTAAATTCCTTAAAACCCTTAAAAAACTGTGGAAATCCTTCAAAGCGTTTGAAATCTTTAAAATCCTATAAAAATGCCGTATATCCCTTTTTAATCTGTGAAAATTTGAAAAAAGTCTTAAAAAGTGTGAAATTCTTTGAAATCCCGTAAAATAATTAAAAAATTTACGAGATCCCTTAAAATCCTTAAAATCCCTTTAAAAGTTATTGAAACCTCTAAAATGCATGAGAATTTTTCCCACCCTTTTGAAATCTCTTACATTTTAAAATCCAACAAAATCTTTTAAAGGCCATGCAAATTCCTTATAATATTTTTAAATATTCTTAAACTTGTGAAAATACTTAATCTTCGAAATTCCCGTGAATTTTTTTTAAATGTCTGAAAATCCTTTATAGTTTCTGGAATTCTGTTAAATATTTTAAAGTACTCTTAAAATCCTTAGAAATCCTATTAAATCATCCAAACCCCTTTAAAACCCTCAAAATCTTTCAAATCTTATAACATCTGTTAAAATCCCCCAAAAACTTTTGAAATCTTAAAAAACTTACTAAAATCCTGTCCTGTGTAATCAAAGTTCTTTATATCTCTTGAAATCCATAAAACTCCTCGGGAATCCCCTGAAATATTTAAAACTCTTTCATAACTCTTAAAATTCGTTAAAGTCCTTTTAAATTCTCTGAAATAATCAAAACTTCTTTACGTCTCTCAATATTCGTTAAAATCCTGCGAAATCCGCTGATATAAAATTAATTTTTTTATATTTTAAAGTTGGTTAAAATTATTTGAAATCTCCTGAAATAATGGAAATCCCTTTATATCTCCTATCATTCATTATAATCTACTGAAATGCGCTGAAATAACTGTAAAACATTTAGATCTCTTAAAATCCGTTAAAATCCTTAAAAATCTCCTGAAATAATAAAAACCCCTTTATATCTCCTAAAATTCGTCAAAATCCATTGGAATCGCCTGACATAATTGAAACTCCTTTATGTGTCTTAAAATTCGTTAAAATGCATTGAAATCCCCTGGAATAATCGAACCCCCTTTATGTGTCTTAAAACCCGTATAAATCCTCTGAAATTTCATGTAATAACAAAAACACTTTATATCTCATAAAATTCGTAAAAACAAAACTCCTTTATATCTCTTAAAATCCGTTAACATCAGCTGCAATCTCATTAAATTCCCTGCAATAATCTAAGGCCCTTTATATCTTCTAAAATTAATTAAAATTCTTAGAAACCTGACCAAATAATCGAAAAAATTGTATATTTTAAAATCGATTAAAATCATTTTAAATCTCCTAAAATGATGGAAACTCCTTTTATCTCTTAAAATTCATTATAACCCTTTGAAATGCGCTGGAATAATTGTGATATCTCTTAAAATTAGTTAAAATCCTTGAAAATGTACTGAAATAAAAACCCCTTCATATCTCCTAAAATTCGTCAAAATCCGTCGACATCCCCTGAAATAATTTAAACCTCTTTAAGTTGATTAAAATTCGTTAGGATATATTAAAATCCCCTGAAATAATCGAACCCCCTTTATGTGTCTTAGAAACCCTACAAAACCTCTGAAATCTCATGAAATAATGGAAATCCCTTTATATCTCCTATCATTCATTATAATCTACTGAAATGCGCTGAAATAACTGTAAAACATTTAGATCTCTTAAAATCCGTTAAAATCCTTAAAAATCTCCTGAAATAATAAAAACCCCTTTATATCTCCTAAAATTCGTCAAAATCCATTGGAATCGCCTGACATAATTGAAACTCCTTTATGTGTCTTAAAATTCGTTAAAATGCATTGAAATCCCCTGGAATAATCGAACCCCCTTTATGTGTCTTAAAACCCGTATAAATCCTCTGAAATTTCATGTAATAACAAAAACACTTTATATCTCATAAAATTCGTAAAAACAAAACTCCTTTATATCTCTTAAAATCCGTTAACATCAGCTGCAATCTCATTAAATTCCCTGCAATAATCTAAGGCCCTTTATATCTTCTAAAATTAATTAAAATTCTTAGAAACCTGACCAAATAATCGAAAAAATTGTATATTTTAAAATCGATTAAAATCATTTTAAATCTCCTAAAATGATGGAAACTCCTTTTATCTCTTAAAATTCATTATAACCCTTTGAAATGCGCTGGAATAATTGTGATATCTCTTAAAATTAGTTAAAATCCTTGAAAATGTACTGAAATAAAAACCCCTTCATATCTCCTAAAATTCGTCAAAATCCGTCGACATCCCCTGAAATAATTTAAACCTCTTTAAGTTGATTAAAATTCGTTAGGATATATTAAAATCCCCTGAAATAATCGAACCCCCTTTATGTGTCTTAGAAACCCTACAAAACCTCTGAAATCTCATGAAATAATCAAAAACCTTTTATATCTCATAAAATTTGTAAAAATCTCTTTAAACTCCCTGAAATATTCGAAACTCATTTATATCTCTTAAAATTCGTCAAAATCCTTTTGAATTCCCTGAAATAATCGACACCCCTTTACGTCTCTTAAAATTCGTTAAAATCTTTTGAAATCCCCAGAAGTAGTAGTAGAAGTAGAAGCTCTTTATATCTCTTGGAATCCAGAAACCTCCTCTAAAATCCCCTGAAATATTTAAAACTCTTTTATATCTCTTAAAATTCCTTAAAACCCTTGAAAATCTTCTGAAATAATAAAAACCTTTTTATATCTCATAAAATTCGTAAAAATCCTTTTAAATTCCCTGAAATGTTCAAAACCCATTTGTAGCTCTTAAAATTTGTCTCTTTACTTCTCTTAAAATTCGTTAAAATCTTTTGAAATCCCCAGAAGTAGTCAGAAGTTCTTTATATCTCTTGAAATCCATAAAACTCCTCGGAAATCTCCTGAAATATTTAACACTCTTTTATATCTCTTGAATTTTGTAAAAATCCCTTTAAACTCCCTGAAATAATTGACACTCCATTACGTCTTTTAAAAATCGTAACAATCTTTTGAAATCCCCTAAAAACTCTTGAAATCTTTTGAAATTCCCCAGAAATAATCGCAACCCCTTTATGTCTCTTAAAATTCGTTAACATCACCTGAAATCTCATTTAATTCTCCGAGATAATAAAAAGCCCTTTATATCTCTTAAAATTCATTAAAATCCTTGAAAATCTTCTGAAGTAATAAAAACTTCTTCATATCTCCTAAAATTCGTCAAAATCCGTTGCAATCGCTCGAAATAATTGAAACCCCTTCATATCTCCTAAAATTCGTAAACATCCGTTGAAATCTCCTGAAATAATCAAAATCTGTTTATGTCTCTTAAAATACGCTAACATGCATTGAGGTCCCCTGAAATAATCAAAACCTCTTTATATGTCTTAAAGTCCGTACACAGCCTCCGAAATCTTAAGAAATAATCTAAACCCCTTTATGTCTTTTAAAATTCGTTAAAATCTTTTGAAATCCCTAGAAATAATTTTACATCTTTATATCTCTTAAAATCCGTAAAAATCCTAGGAAATAATCGAAACCCCTTTATGTCTCTTAAAATTCTCTAAAATGCATTGAAGTACCCTGAAATAAGCAAAACCTCTTTATAACTCTTAAAATACGTACAAATCCTCTGAAATCTCGTGAAATAATGGACACCTCTTTATGTCTCTTAAAACCTGTTAACACTACCTGAAATCGCATTAAATTACCTGAAATAATAAAATCCCCTTTATATGTCCTAAAATTAATTACAATCTTTTGAAATCCGTTGTAATCGTCGAAAACTTTTTACATTTTTAAATTTGTAAAAATTCTTTGAAACCCCACGAAATATTCAAAACTTCTTTATGTCTCTTAAAATTTGCTAAAATACATCAAGTACACTGAAATAAGCAAAACCTTTTTATATCTCTTAAAATCTATACAAATCCTCTAAAATCTCATGTAATAATCGAAACCACTCTATGTATCATAAAAACCGTTAACATTACCTGAAATCTCATTTAATTACCTAAAATAATAAAATCCCATTTATAACTCCTAAAATTCAGTACAATTTTTTTTAAATCCGCTGAAATCATCGAAAACTTTTTATATTTTTAAATTTATTAAAATCCTTTGAAATTCCCCAGAAATAATCGCAACCCCTTCATGTCTCTTAAAATCCGTGAACATCACCTGAAATCTCATAAAATTCCCCGAAATAATCTAAGGCCCATCATCTCTTCTAAAATTCATTAAAATCCTTGAAAATATCCTGAAATAATAAAAACTCCTGTATATCTCCTAAAATTCGTCAAAATCCGTTGAAATCTCTCGAAATAATCAAAATCCCTTTATGTCTCTTAAAATTCGCTAAAATGAATTGAAATCCCCTAAAATAATCAAAACCTCTTTATATCTCTTAAAGTCCGTACACAGCCTCTGAAATATTAAGAAATAATTGAAAACCCCTTATGTCTTTTAAAATTCGTTAAAATCTTTTGAAATACCTAGTAATAATAAAAATCTCTTTATGTCTCTTAAAATCCGTAAAATCCTGAGAAATGTCGTGAAATAATTGAAGTTCCTTTTATGTCTCTTAAAAACCGTTAAAATCACCTGAAATCTCATTAAATTACCTGAAATAATAAAATCCTCTTTATATCTCCTAAAATTCAGTACAAGCTTTTTTTAATCTGCTGAAATCATCGAAAACATTTTACATTTTTAAATTTCATAAAATCCTTTGAAGCCCCATGAAATAATCAAAACCCCTTTATGCCTTAAAATTCGTCTAAATCTTCTGTAATTTTCTAAAATAATTAAGGCACCTTCATATTTCCTAAAACTCGTTAAAATCCTCGAAAATCTCCTGCAATAATCGAAACCCCTTTATGTCTCTTAAAATTTATTGAAACTCTTAGAAATCCCCTGATATAAGCAAAGACTTATAGCCTGGGATCTTAAATTTTGGGATCAAAGAATTTGAGCCTTATATTTTTGGGTGTTGTTGTTTTGGAACTTATGATACATTTTTGGGACTTATATCCTGTGATCTTACATTTTTGTGATTTAGGAATTTGGGCCTTATATTTTGCGGATGTATTGTTTTGGGATTTATAGTACGATTTTGGGAATTATGATATGGGACCTTATATTTTCATTCATACATTTTTGGGACTTAGCCTGGGATCTTTAATTTTTGGGATCTAGGAATTTGGACCTTACATTTTTGGGAGTTATGGTTTTGGAACTCATGTTATAAGACCTTATAATTTCGGACTTCTGGATTTTGGCCTTATATTTTTGATTAATGCTTTGTTGGGACAGCTGGCTTGGGAGTTTGTAATTTTGGACTTAGGACTTATTTTCAGGTCTCATGACCTAAGACCACATGTTTTTGGATTTAGGGTTCCTAGACCTTATATTTCTATGAATTAAGACTTTAAGACTCGTGGTATGGGCCCTTACATTTTTAGATTTAGAAATCTGGATCTTTATTTTGGGACTTATGGTATGGCACCTTATATTTTTGGACTTTGGGATTTTGGCCTTATATTGTTGTTTATTAGATTGTTGGGACTTATATCCTTGGATCTTCAAATTTGGAATCTAGGAATTCGGGCCTTATATTTTTGAGAGTTATGGTTTTGGGACTTATGACGTAAGACCTTATAATTTTGGACTTATGGATTTTGGCGTTATATTTTTGCTTATTACTTTTTTGGGACTGCTGGCTCAAATCCTTTTAATTTTGGACTTAGGGATTACAGCCTTATATTTTTGGACTTATAATTTTAGCAATAATGGTTTTGGGTCGTACGTTTTGAGGAATTATAGTTTGAGGCTTTAAATTTTCAGGACTTATGACCTAAGACCACGTGTTATTGGATTTAGGGATGTAGACCTTATATTTTGGGAATTATGACTTTGGGACTTGTGGTATGGGTCCTTATATTTTTTAGATTTGGAAATCTCAGCCTTATATTTTTGGGACTTATGGTATGGCACCTTATATTTTTGAACTTTGGGATTTTGGCTTCATATTCTTGATCGTTACATTGTTGGGACTTATAGCCTTGGATCTTAAATTTTATAATTTAGGAATTCGGGCCTTATATTTTTTGGAGTTATGGTTTTGGGACTTATGACATAAGACCTTATAATTTTGTACTTATGGAGTTTGGCCTTATATTTTTAAATATCAATTGTTTGGGACTGCTGGATTGGGACCTTATAATTTTGGACTTAGGGATTAGAGTCTTATATTTTGGGACTTATCATTTTAGGAGTAATGGTTTTGGGTCGTACATTTTGAGGATCTATAGATTCAGGCTTTAAATTTTTAGGACTTATGACCTAAGACCACATGTTTTTGAACTTATTGATTTGGGACGTATATTTTTTGTACTAATGATTTTGGGACTTATATTATGGAACCACATATTTTCAGGGTTTATAGTCTGGAAACTTATATTTTTAGACTGATGGACTTGGGACTTATGTTTTTTGGACTTATTAATTTGGGACTTATGTCTCTCTGCTTTTTTAGATTTATCTACATGGAAATAATTTGAGTACCCTGCACGAGCATTTACCAACGGATATTTTACCGGCGGAATTAGGTGGAAGTGGTCCAGCATTTAATCCTGGCCTCTGGGCCGAACCTGTTATTCATTCAGCGATGAAGGAAGCCGAGTTGGCTGCCACGAAGAGGGACAAGGACCTTGCTGAAGATGCGAATAACCTTAGAAATTCCCAGGAACAATCAAGGCCGAAGGATGAAAGGCAAAACGAATTCTCAGACTTGGCCAGAAACGAGACGAATCAATCGGATTCTGCAAAAATCGATCCTGATCTCGAAAACAAGAAAAACCTGAATAACTCCAAGGTCAGAAACGTGTTCATTTTTAAACTAATTGTCTCAAGGTTTATTGCATAAAGATAAAATTAATAAGGAAAAAGGAAATTCTGTTCTTAAGTGTTTTCGTGACAAGGGCGGAAAATTTTGCTTTCTACGACACACTTACTTTAGCCCTTTTTTTGGACAAAAATCGACTGACAGTGCAATTCTTAACGGATTATTATTTTCTTTTTTAAAATTGACCATAAAGCTTCCAGGTATAACAATTAACTGTGCAATTTTTATTTTGAACTAACGGACATTTGTTATTTATCAATAAAATTACAACTTTTTGTTACTAAACTTTTCATGAAACAATTTCATCTTGGACTTTGAAATTCATTAAAAAAGGTCTTAAGTTAATGTAAAAACTAACTACAAATAATTTATTAGTGGATTATCGTAACAAAAATTTTTTCTTTAACGTTATAAACAAATTAACTAACAAAAGTCATTTTTTTGTGATTCGCAATGATTAGCTTATGTTGACCCATAGCTTTTATTTAAGTATCTCAGATAATGATGTGCACCCACACTAAGTTAAGAATAGCTAATGATTACCAATTATTTAAACAATTTTTATAAACAAATGCACATTTTGACCATTTTTTATTAAAAAGCTTGATTTTTTTGCGAAATCAACTTAAAATGTTCAGCAAAAGTCTCCTTGCTATCATGGTTTTGATAGTGACAAAAAAATGTTAATTAATTAAACAATGTTTATAAACAAATCCACATTTTTGACCATTTTATGATCAAAAGGCTTCATTTTTTCGAGAAATAAACTTACAATGATTACCCTAAGACTCCTTGCTATCATATTTTTCATAGTGACCAAAAAATGTAAATTATTTAAATAATTTTTTTAAACAAATGCACATTTTTTACAATTTTTTTAATGAAAAGGCCTTTTTT
>JAAAKG020158780.1:7920-29706 GCA_010014905.2 Druon quercuslanigerum | reverse complement strand
GTTTAGCTTCAACATTTGTTCGTGAATCAGTAGAATATTAAGTTTATTATGTAAGACTTTAATTTTGGTCCCAGGTTTCGCATTGAGGGCCATTCGGAGGCATTTACTTTGGATTATTTGGAGCTTCAAAATATTTGACTTATACCTGTTGCCCCATATGGGGGCAGCATACAACATTGTTTTACTTTCGTTTTACAAGAAATAGAAAAAAAAACGCGTGCACCGTAGGGGGTGGGGCACGACGATAATGCCACAGTGGACCACATGGTGGTAGGGCGGGGGGTCAAAAAGTGGCAAAATTGGGCCTCGTGGTTTATGGAAGCCCTCTAAGGTTTCAGGTCGAGTAATTTTTATCATATTTTCTTATAATTACAAACATATTCGAGAGTATACATGAGGGGTTGCTTTATTGATAATATCGACAGAAGAAAATTATATGTTGATTAGGGAGTTTATTTAGAGTACAGACATGCAATTTCGTAAATGAACGGTAATTTCTTTGGTTTGCGCTATCCACAAATGGAACTTGCATATCGCAGCAATCTTTTGTGCAAATGCGGGTGAACACGCTATTCGATCCCTGGTAGTGCAAGAACCTCGATAATTTATTTCCGGCGCCGAGTTCGAAATAAGTTAATATTGTATGAATGAACTTGCAAGACTGTTATTCTACGTATGCGCAATAGGTACTAGTTATATTCAGAAGCATTACTGAAAGTGTTTAATATTAAAATGTTTCTTGAATTATTGATTATTATTTACAAAAAGAAAAAGATTTGAAGAGTCTCTTTAGGCCCCGAGAATATTTATTCATACGTTAGACAACTTTTTATCTTATCAGATAACCTTGACTTAGAATATTCTCAGTCATTGTTAAGGTCAGTATCAGAGCAATATAAATTCAAATATAAAAAGGAATTCAACTGTTAGTTTGAAAACGATTCAATTTGCATCTTCAAATGTAACATGTTAGAATTTTAAATATCCTCTGTTTCTCTTTGAAAATTCTTTCAAAATTTTCTTCCACATTGATAAGGTTTCTTAATCAATAAAGCCGCTAGTCCAACCTATAGTTGTCCCGAAAAATTGGTAAAGCTGGAAAAATAGGTCGGGCTAGTCATCCCGAAATTCCTGGATGATTAGCCAAACTTATGAAAAATATTTGACTACTCATCCCAAATTTCGGGACGGCAAGACACATCTATTTCAAAAGCAAAAACTTTAAATATTGGAAAGTTGGTCATCAATACCAGGAAGTAGGAAATCGAAATTGAGCAAGGTGTTACGTCTACCTTCTAAAGTAATTTTCGCGTGTTATAGAAATGCCCTTCTTGCAAATAATAAGCCCATAGTGCTGGACGTGCATTTTGGGATCGATGCTAAAGAAGCCCTCTCGGTCCTAAATACCACCCTGAGGGTACGAACCCGGCTCGCGGAAATTGCTGATAGAGGTATGAGGTATGTGTATAGTACTGTTTCCTAGACTTTGTAGTGGTAGCATGGAACCCTTTTCCATGGGGGTGGGAGTGACGATTATGGGCGCAGCGAGCGTGGCTACTCGTAGGGTACAGGGTTCACTGTCTCGCAATGACCCCCGTGCGCACGACATTGCAAGACAGGAGGAATGACCTAGTCCCCCCTGCTGCCCCAACACCCCTTGATCGAGACCATCCGCGCCAGGCCACATATCGCGCAACCGCGCAGGGTCGTCCCGTGTACAAGCGCACAAGGTCATTCGAGAAAATTCCCTTGGGCTATGGCTTCCTGAACTTCCAATATCAAGATCAAACATTCTGACTCCAGACTCTAGATCAACATTTTTAATCACAAAGAATGATTTTGTTCTACCTGAATTGGTTCAGGTTTAACAAATTTTCAGAATCAGAATAATAGATAGTTGATAGGATCAATTTTTTTTTCTCCTCAATCTTCAGAAAGTAGTCAAAAACAGGACCTTCAAACTTAAGCAAAATCTGTTGTCTAAATTCCTAACAGGATTATAAATAAGACTTATTTATGCACGATTTTCACCATTTAAAATCAAAATAAAGCAATCAAATATTTGTTGTAGCACGTGTACGAAAAGTCCCTGTTTTTCAAGTTTGTAAATTGTGCCGAAAGTGGCGCTTTTCAGAAAGGCATGAGAATAATTATACTCGCTTTTAGAAAACAAAATCTTTTGAACAAAGTTCATATTTATCTTTAAGTTACAAGATTATAATACACATTTTTTGTATCTCTTACGAAATTTGAATAAGGTAAGCTCCTAACTTCACAGCATTTGCTAAAAAACTGCTTTCTCGCAATTGCAACGCAAAGTGACATTGTATTACTCTTTAGAATTAAACATTTTAGTTTCATATCTTGACAACAAGATTTCTGCCTTTTACCTTGGTAATGATGAAGAAAAATTATTTTTTTCCGAAATCCGAAGATGTAGGTTATAAATGTAAAAAAATATATATTTCGATTTTTTTGGAAGTAAAAAATTAAATGTTATAAAAATTTGAACTTGACTTATTAAATTCTAATTTGTTTTAATTATTACTGCAAAGCGACTATTCTATGTTAAGATTATTACGAGTTCATTTTAGAAAAAACGAAAATCATAAGGGAACTAAAATGCTTCTAAAGGGGGATAAGAGTTGAAAAATTACAGTTAATTAAATTTAAGGCCATGTTAGCGTAACCTCAACATTTGTTTCACATTTTTTCAAATCCAAGTTATGTTCACACGAAACGCGATATCTAGTTGAAATTTTAGGAAATTAAATGAGAAGCACTAAGAAACGTTAGCCTGGTCCTAAATTTGTACAATTATGAAAAAAGCCAAAAAAAAATGTCACGCAAAAAACTTTTGTTATCATTATAAAAATTTAGGAACAGAAAAACGTTTTTTAGTGCTTCTTATTTAATTTCCCAAATTTTCAACTCGATATCACGTTTCGTGTAAACGTAAGTTGGGTTTTTAATTTTTTTTTTTTTTTAATTTTTGAGGTTATGCTCACATGAGCTTAAAGCTCAAAACTAAAAGATTTGAAGAATGGAATATCATCCTTTGTAACAAAACCGAGCCGAAACCACATTTTTGCCAGGAAATGGAACTTTCAAGAGTTTGAACGTTGTTTCGTACACAAGACTTAATCGATATAGCTTCCGGCAGAATTAAATTTGCATTTCAAAGGAAAAGTAAAACTTGTTGAAATTGGATGGCCCTTTTTTAAGGACAGGGAAGACTTTCTTGTCTGGTTATAAATTGTACAAGGATTATCATTCGAACTGATTAAAATGGTATAGTCTTAAGATTTAGCTGGAGGGGCCACAAATTGATGCGTTATTAAGATAACATTTTTTTAATCAACCAGATGTAGAAATTACAGAGAAGGATCATTCTAATGAATTGCCACTTTAATTAGTTTCTGCAGCTGCATTATTCGTACTCTATTTTAATCTCAACATTTATTTATAAGACTAATAATAATTTTTTCCAATTCTAAAACTTCAAATAACGATAACAGATTAATAATGCATTGTGCTATAAGTGCGGAAAATACGCAGTTTCCAATGAGTGTGAAGTTGGCTTTACGAGCCAGAACAGATGAGCCGATGGCCAGTAAAAACTTTACACTCTTTTTTGGAAGAGGCGAGGTAATGTTTTATGCAGTCCTGCTGGAAAGTAATTTTTAATCAAAATGCTCAATCGTAATAGTCAGAAAGTCTTTTTAAAACTGGGTTTTATCATGTTTCACATTGGTCACTTTCCGCATGCTATACATGCCTCGAAAAGCAAATATTCCATGCATGTGTTACAATTTTTCGTTGAATGTTGAAAGAAAGTGCATAAAAAATTTAGCACACGAATGAAACAAGTTTACATGAAAATGAGTCAAAAAGATGTTACAGAATTGTTAGTACGAAATTACATTCACAATACCCAAATTATTAATATGTTTATTTTAGGTATAAAGAATGTCTTTAACTTTGAAAGCACCCTTAAGAATTAGCCAATTGTTTTTTTATAACTATATCATTTTATTCTCAATAATGGCCTCGAACACCGGATAAGGAGCAGCTTCTAGTGCTCCAATCGAATCGCTGACTCGTAAATTGCAATGACAATCGTGTTATCTCGATCACCGAGGTCGCTTTAACAATAAAAAACCGTCTCGCTGGCCCAGTGCTTCTTGCAAACAAGATTTTAACTTTAACAAGCATTTTAATCTTGTAACATTCTAACATAGTATCTTTTAGAAACGGAATAAAAAAATTTAAAGTAACCATTCAAAAATTTCAAATTTATTAATTTATGACCACCAAAGAAAATGACTTTTCTATACCTTGAAGATGAATTTTCAATCGACAGGTTGAATTTTCAACCCATCATTGAATTATCGATAAAAAAAAACTTTTTAACAAAATATTTCATTCTCAACAGAATAGTTCATTTTTATTTTTTAACTACAAATCATTCCGTTTTCAATAAAATAATTGAATCTTTCAGAAAATAAATTTTTAAACAAACATTCAGAACCAACAACCATATAGCTGACTTTTCAATATATAAAGTTTGATTTTCCACAAAATGGCCAAATTTTCAAATAAAGAAGACGAAATTTCAACTTAAAATTGAATACCTCAATTTACAGTTTAAAAAATGGTAAAAAAATGGTTTTCAACCAAAAATTATTTTTTGAAATATTTCACGGTATTGTCAAAGATTTTAAAAAAATTAAGAGATTTTGGGATATTTTAACAGATTCCAAGGCATTCCAATCCAACGTCCAAAAATGAATTATAACATAGACACGCACCAAAAAGGTCTTGTCCACCAGACGAGACAAACATTTATATACGTTTTTGGGATCGTTGAATCCGAATCCGGAGATATTTGGACTCTGTTAGATCTCATTTTATTCCTAACCTCAAAAAAGTGATGAACGTTAAAACTTTTTTTTATACTGTTTAACGAACATCACCTGAAGATGGAGATTTTTAGGAACGCGTATTTTCTTTCACAACTGGCGACGAGAATGCATCCACAGTTTACAAGGATTATATTCTTTTATCAGGATCGGTATGATCTTACCAAGAGAACCGGTTTAGGATAAGCTTGAAAGAAAATACCTTTGATATAAACATTGAGCTGATTTTTCCCTGAATCCTACCAAACTGCATTCAAAATTATATAATTTTCAACATTAAAAAATGTATTGATTTATTGTTCAATTTAGAGAATTGAAAATTATAACGTGAATTTGTATTTTTTAACTATATTAAAAATTGAGCTATAAAAAGCTAAAAATTGTAAAAATTCAAAGCCCAGGGCTATGATACGATCGGAAATTTAATTGAAAATATTTTAAAAATTTTTTCATGATTCCCCAACTTCTGGTTGGCTGATAATAAATCGACGACTTTGAAATCTTTGCTTTTACCATTGAATCGAATAATTTAATAATAGTATATATATAAGTAATGTAGGCACTTAATGTTTATACGGAATGGTCCGTGAATCTAATGGGTCAAATATAGCGATATAGCTATTATTACGGAATTTTCCATAACGTTACCCCTGAGCGAGCTGGAACAGGATTAGTCTTACGGAAAATCCCGTGATAGACGGATACCCTGAATTTTACGGATTGCGAGACAGCTTCGTTTATAACAATTTCATAAAAATTAAATAAACTCTCCTTCATGCGCATTTTCTGCATGCAAAAATTGAGTCTATAGAGTTGCATAGCAGTCTGTAAGCTTTTAATGCACTTTTACTATCAATGGTAAGAGTAGCCAGGCCATTATGCAACTTTCATTGGTCGAACAATGGACCGTCGATTGACTCACTCAACCAAGTGCAGCAAAATTGTTCACGGCTTCAAAAAATATACATTTTATTGTATTAATTAAAAAAATGGAATTAGCATTGAATTATTGCACTATAAAAACTAGAGTACTAGAAGTCATCGCTTGATATCAAAAAATGAAAACTACCTGAGGTACCCAGCGTTTTATACTCCTAATTTCTAACAATGTGCCCTTGAGGCTGAATCACTCAAGAATGCCTTCAGCTGTTATATACCTGCGCGGCGTATGCAAATATTTACTGAAGGAATGAAAGGTGCCTAATTTTAACCCACTTGGGCTCGAGCTCTGATGTTTGGGAACACGTGATGTGTCACTTCTGAGTTATTTTTCCGGCCAATTCTTTATCTATGCAGTTCAACTTTGGACTGGTGTTTTTCTAGAGAAACGAAAGTGAGGATATAAGAACTTACATTCGGCATGTGACAATCTAAAAAAATTTCCATTCTTTTAATTAAAATATCTGTCCCGCTTGGATCAGTTGAATCGTGCAATATAAAAACACTGGATTTTTAAAATCATTATTCGGTCATGAAAAGTGATTTCAAAGTATATTAAAAAAACTTTAATAATTTTAACAAACGTAAAATGGAATAAAGCGGCGCCTGTTTTCGGGTTTTCACAATAAAGTGCTAGGAGGAATTTAAATGCGGTATTAATGGTTGTTGTTAAAAATAAATTGTTATATGTAATCACTATATGGCCCTCTTTCATATTATTAACTACAAAAACACATTTAGTTCCCTTGAAATGTGAGCGAATTTGCGTGAGCGATTTTACTGCGCAATCCGGGACTAAATCACTCTCTCCTTAAAAATGTAAATAAAAGTGATTGAAAGAAAAACTTTGCAGAAAAAAGAATTATCTGTAAGTTTTTTAATTATTTGAAAGAAAATAAAGTTACTAAGTAGTTATGTCAATATTAAATAATGTTTTTATTGTCACTTGGAATATATAACCAGATTTTTTCTTAACGTCACATATAAATGTAAGTAAGGCATATTACAATACATCTTATAATTGGTGAGCTGGTTTTTCCCACACGCGCAGATTAACTAAATTATGGAGTATCGATTTTTTGAACCGAAGTGTGTAGGTTCACCGAAAATATTTGTTCTAAGCTCACCGAATTTCGGTGAACCTAGTCAGCGCCTTTTTTAATAAATTCGATATATTTTCCGAATTCAAAAGATCCTACTTTCTTCATCATTATTTCTCTGGTAATTTCGCTACTTGTTAATCTGTAAGACTCAAAATGCGTACACAGAACTTCAAAAAAACATGGAAACATAATCTACAAATCTAGAGGAATATAACAAATTGTATAACTGTAATAAAATGAACTTGAAAATATATACAAAGTGAAGTCTACTAAAATCGTGATTGTGATACTATAACGTATTCTCTAATATATTTTTCTTTAGAATATATAAAGTATTTTCTTGAAAAAGTCCCTGAGAATCGTGCAATAGGGTCCTATTGGCGTGATAATCCGTCAACGCGAGATCAAGAGGGTTGTTAATTTGGACCGGATGGAATTGACTAATTAGTGCATCGTGTAACAGGGATTATGGTAGTGTGTGGGGCATTGAGGGCTGCAGCCAGACACCCCCACCCTTCTCGATTTCTTCTCTTCTCTTTCACCCCACTAACTCTCTTTCCCCCCTCCTTACTTCACCCTCAAATCCATACACTCCACCCACGTTGAGGAGGTGACTCACTCACGTATGCCACGACTTCACGTAAGAGCATTTGCCCCCCTTTGGCTTTCTCTTTTATTCTCTTTCCGTTCGTCTGACTGTCCGCCTATCCCACCCTCTCAGCCTGCTTTTTCCTCACCAAAAGAGAAATGCAAGGGCGCATAGGAAATATATATCTGAGACAAAAAGAAAGGGACTAACGGTTCAGACAAGTCGCGGAAGAAATGAAGAAGGGGTAAAGGCTTCGCCTGTCCTCAACTGTCGATTCAACGGTAGGGAAATTAATTGCTGCCTTTTAGAATTACTCGAGGAGGGAGTTAAGCTATCCTCAATTGTTAATCTCAACATGTTAACCCGCTAACAGCAATCATAAACCTTTCTCCTTGCTAAATTAAAGAAAATTTATTTTTGTATTCTGAATGGTACTTGGTCTGATTCGGGAAGTAAAGCAGAAATAATTCTTTTTTCGAATGAGAAAGATATATTCGTTTTTAACTTAAAATTTCGCGCGGCTAATAGGACTTACCAGGTGAAAATACACGACTGGCCCAGTACAGATTGCCGGATTCCCCAAATACTGCGCATATGTACTGCGCCAGTACTGGCCTGCGGTAATGATTCCGAGTATTTGCTCTACAATTATTTATGGTCCTGCTTATTATAACTGCATTTACATCACGTTTTGAAGCATTATATTACAAATTAAATTTTTGACTCTACGGGGATTTAAACCTACATCTATAACTACTTCTCTTGCCTAGTTGAAAGTCAATGAAAACCACATCATCATAAGCAACAGCTTACACAGATCAAAAAATTTAAAACCCTAAATTTTGAACTCTCTATTCCTAATTAATTATTTATTATTATACGACTTTATATAGAAGTAAAATAAATAAACTGTTAATGAGAATACTTTAAACTTTGGATTCTTTTCAACGTGAATGTTGAGAGATTTCCATGTCCAACAATTTGGATTTCCGATAATATTTGGAATCCCCAATAGGGTGGATCCTCATTTCCATGTAAATGACTTCGTGAGGTTGTACGGGCAAAAGATACGGATCAAGTTTGAGTGCAATAGCATAATATTTAGAGGTGCCTCCATCGATTTGAAATTTCCCATGTAATATATACATGGGGAAAACTGATTCATAACTTCGAAATCAATCAAAATTACGGCTATCTTCATAAATGCATTTTCCTAATGGCCGCCAATTTGAATTTAAAAAAAATTATAAATGCTGATGATTTCTTTTTAGTGTGCCAGAAGCTGTCACTCCCTAGGACGTTAGATTTCGATTAGATTTACAAAGTCATAACATTTTTAACGTTTGACTCAGTTTCCAACATTTAAATTACATTGAGTATATAATTAATATTGTACGATAGAACACAAACTTGGTGGGCATATTTTTATCATCGGACTTCACAAGATCATCTACATGGAGCAAAAGTTTTTTTGAAAAAAAGTGTCAACTTACAAAATAAGAAGTAACCTAATCTGCAGAGCAAAATAAAAAATAAAAATATCGCCTTGTAGTAATTTTTGATTTAATCTAAATAGTAGGGTACCGGAAAAATTTCATTTTCAAAATTCCCAGACTTTACCCAGATTCTTTCCTGGTCCATTTTTCATTTTTTCTGAACTTTAATATATTCAAAGAACAACATTTTAATCTTGAATTTTCAATGAAAAATATACTATTTGATACTTCAAAAAAAAATAGATTCCAACAAAATAAGTAAGTTTTCAAACAAAAAATTATATCTTCAACAAGATAGTTGAATTTTTAATCAAATAGTGAAATTTTCAGAGAGGAATTTTGAAAAATAAACGTAATAGTTAATTTTCCAACCAAAAAAGATTAAATTTATACCAAAACAAATTTCAAATCAAAAAGAAGAATAATTTTCAGGAAAATAGTACAACTTTCAACCATATAGATAAATTCTCTTTAAAGCAGTTGAATTATATTTGGTCGAAAATATGAATTTTCAAAGAAAAAGTTAATTTTCCACCAAACAGTTGCATGTTCAACAAAAAGGGAACAAATTTCTAACCAAGAAGATTAGTTGTCTGCCAAAAAAGTAGAATTTTCAACTAAAAAGATCGGGTTTCTACAAAACATGAAAAATGTACATTTCAGTTTGAAAAATTTAAACTTTTACCCGCGTATTCGGATTTTTAATTCAAAATAATCATCAAATAATCAATGCTGAATCTGCAATTAATCATTAAATTTGAAGTTAAAAATTCTAAAATTAATCTTCATCCAAAAAATAAAGAATTTGCAAAAAAAGACATGAATTTTTAAGAAAAATTATAAATCTTCACAAAAAAATTATTATTTAAAAAAGTGGTTCAAACTTCAACCAAATAGTTCAATCTTCTACAAAAATATAAATTTTTAGCAAAAATGGGAAAGTTACATTTTTAGTTTAAAAATAAATCATTAACTAAACTACATCAACTTATACCAACGTAAATGGATTTTCAATTAAAAAAGATCAATTTTCATTAAAGTAGTGAAACTTTCAACCAAAGAGATGATTTTCCAACAAAGAAGGTTGCAATTTCAACGAATAATGTAACAGATATTTCAACCAGAAAATATTTTATTTTTTAATAAAAAACAGTTAAATTCAACCAAAGAGAGCTAATTATCGAAAAAAATAGTTGGATCCTCAGCCAAAGAAGATTAGTTTTAAGATAAATTTTGAAAAGAAATAGTTGAATTTTCATTGGAAGAAAAAATTTGAGATAAAAGTGTCATACAGATTTTTTATCTTTGACCGATATTTCAAGTGCCTTTTATAGAAATTTCCTGGCTGTTGTAAGCTTTTCTCAAAATTCCTCACTTTTCCTGACCAACGAAATTTCCTGATTTCCAGATTCTCCCTCATCTGGCAACCATGATGTACGCCTGTACGGAGTACTTTAGTGAATTTGAAAGCGTGAAATTTGTGAATGAACGAAGTTGTAGTCTATAACACTATGCTATGGAGCTGAATATTTCCGAGATAAAAGGAGATTTTGGAGTGGAAATTTCTTCACCAGGATATCAGGAACAAAGCGAGGCACATTTTACTTTGAGACAAGGCAAGATAAAATGCAGGGCCCTAAAAATATCTTTCCCGCGCTTATCGTACCCTCCTGCCGAGATAGCGAACCAGCACTTGCTGCACGTGCATCGTGCGTGTGTTTAAAAATGCACTCCCACACGCACCTTTTGCTCTGAAGGGTGTCTGCGTCCATGATACACGTTGCAACAGGCCGCTGCAGGATTGCATTTTCGCCGAAGGATTAAGTTGCAGTTCACAATTCTCAACCGATTCACTTTTTAATTTTTTAATTACTCAGTAAAAAATTTTTGCAATCTTACAGTTGCCGATTTTCGGTTATGTTTATTTGAAAAGTTATTATATTAATAAAGATATCGGAAAAAATGGAAAGATCAAAGTTATATTTTTAATGGATTAAAAACAATGCAAATGGACGTAAAAAATGTAAAAAAAAATCATTCAAAAATGCCAATTAAATGTAAATAATAGGTTTTCAAATTAAAATTATGGGTACTGCAAAATATGCATAAACAAATAAGCATGTTTAATTCGTTCCCAGGGTTAAAAAAAAATAAAAATAAAACGGAGTTTAAAGCTTTATGATATCTAATCCGAAATCTTTGTGAAAAATTAATATAAACCATTTTTATAAACAAATTACTTTAACAAACCTCAAAAATGTCATTCTCGATTTGGCTGAAAGCAAATAAAATAAGTTACACCCCCGTGGGGGTGCAACCGCAAAAAGAATGGTTAGAGTGTGTGAATGAGACCTTAGTTAGAAGAGACATAAGAAGCCATAGAAGTACCAGAGCCTGCATGAAAAAATGCATGAACGTGAAAGAAGCTAGAGAAGTATGCCAGGACACAAAAGTATGGCGGCAAATTGTTAATAAAAAGAGTGTCAGTAGAGTGAATGACGCCTGAAACAAAAGACTTTGGATAATAATGGACCCAAGTGGGGAACCTCACATGACGAGGTTGTAAGGATCTTTACTTCGGGAGACTGCTAGAGAGATTGATCAGCAAGCTGGGTCAGAGCTGTGTTGCGGAACGACAGTGTTATTTGAATAAATAAAACGTGAATTCTAGATCAATCTAAAACATTCAATTAGCATTTTTGAATGAAATATTAACAATTTTATGTCCAAATTTTCATTGTTTTTAATCCATTAAGAATGTAATCCTTCGATTTTGTAATTTATTGTGATATATTTATTAATATAATATTTTTCAAATAAACAATACCAAAAATCGGCCACCTTAAATTTTTTAGAAATTCTGTACTGAATAATTAATTTTAAAAAAAGTGAATCGGTTGAGAATTGCCACCTGCAGCTTAATCTTTTCGTGAAAATCCATTCCTGAAGCACTGTGCCGTCACGATGCCCTCAAGAACCTAAGCGTCCAGACACAACATCCGATACTTATCCTCATTCCAGCAGCCTTCTTTAATTAGTCATCATTATTTAAATTAGAAAAATATTCAATTTGAAAAAGAGCCAATTATTTGTCTGGCAATAAACTTAAGTGCTTTGATTTAAATGTAATTAACGTAAATGCTAGAGTGATCGGAAGCTTAAGGCGGATTCTGAATATTCCAAAATGTATAACTATAAGTTATTAATGACTTGTTATCTCATCACTTAATATTTTAACAAGTCTAAAGTTATATATATATACGTAAAAGCTTGAGTTATCGGCGGTTGTCACTTTTACGAAAAAGATAACCCCCACAATTGGCTTTCGTAGGTAAAAGAAAAAAAAAAGTTTTGTCCAAACCGCCTAATCTCTCTAAAATATCGAATTTATTTTTACTGATAATGAGGTCTAACCTGCTCATATTTTCTTATCGACAACAAGTTACAAAGTCTCCTTTAATTAAAATCGAGTTTTATTGCCTCCGTGTTGACATAACAACCCACCTGCAAATCAGTTGCAAATTTATTTAATGACTAGAAAAAATCTGCTCTCATCCAAGTGAGGCCCAGATTACACATTCAATAATCGAATTAAAATTATACTATAATGCAAGTCGTTTTGACTTTTACACAAACGATTATAGCATTTTATTTTACTCAAAGTGCCTATAATTAATATAACGCGTTTAAGTTTGAAATTTTGATAAATTTGGAAAAAGAAACGTCATATTTACTCTTTGATAAAAATGCAGCGAGATATGGAAGCCTGCAGGTTGTTGTTGATCTCGAATGGGTCAAGTCACACAATTTTAGAATAGTCGACTTATCTACACTGCGTTATCGTAACTCTGGAGGCCAAGGCCCAATGACGTACGAGCTCGCTATGAGCTCGGCGATCCTGACATTTTATCAAGTCATTGTTCATTAATTTATGTCTGCGTTTACTGTCGATATACCTTACTTCGTGTTTCTTGAACGAATATTCATTTCCATAATAAGTCGTTCAGTGAGAAAGTGAAACTATCCAGGGAAAGTTTGGAAAATTTCGTTAGAAAGAAAATTATTCTATGAAGAGAAATGAAATTCTAATAAGATCCATTCAAGAAATTTCTCAAGTCAGAAATCTGTCTTATTCATATCACTTTCGCTTTTTGTTATAAACTTAATTACAATCTAAAGCAATTGAATGAAAGATCAATTACCTTAACAGCATAAAAAAAATCCCCATCATTTCCTGATTTTCCAAAATGCTTCTATTCTCATTTTTAAAAGTGAAGTTTGTTATTTTAAGTAAAGTTGCCTAGGCTAGTGAAATGTTCGAATAATAAAAAGAGGACTGCTAAATGACGCCAAAGTGGACCATGACCGTTAGAGATTATTAAAAGTATCACGAAAACCAGGTGATACATATATTCCAGGATCCGTTGCGTGAAGGTAATCACCAAAGTCATCTGGACGTTCTCTTCTGATAGATTAACGAATGCTAAGCCGACAGAATCCAAACGTCATAACAAAAACTTCTTTCCTCCAAAGAAAGGCATTTATAAAGAAATTTATAAACAAAATAATCAAGGAGTCTCTCAAAAGATGTCTACAATTATGGAGCGATATCGCTTTGAAATGTTATGCCTTATGCTAGGATGGATTACATAACAATGGTATATTAAAAGAAAATCGTGTAGGTGAAAATTGCTCGACTTGAGTGGCTAGGAAAACGGCACGTGGCGTTGATCTATGGTAATAATTATTTGTCGACCAGGCTCTTTGGTTTGAAAACTTGTATATTATTAAAACATGTTTTAAGTTCCTGTTGCTAAGCAGACAAAAAAATGCAATCGTATATGATATTGGTGATTTCATCGATGTATGAATACCACTCATAATTATTTTAAGATTCATAAAATAACTTTCTGTCAGGTAAGTGCAGAAAATGATTAATTATTAATTAATTTATGCAATTCAGATTTTTGTTGCTGAAATTTTTTTACGAGATGTCTTAAATATCGCATGTTTTTATATCGAAATAAAAATAGTACTTTGCTAACCATAAAATATGAATGAATCATTTTTAAAATATTCTATACTTGAAAAGTTAGTCACTAAAGAAGGATGTTAAAAACCTTGTTTAACATGGAAGAGTGTAAGACAATATATCCTTCATCAGCGAGACAGTCGTAAACACTAAACATATAGTGCATGAAATGATTCTGGGAAGACATGCGATATTTGGATATCGCTAGTCAAGGCGACCTTGCAAAATGCATTAGCTATTATCATTCACTGATGTCTTCTGACGAAATCTGGTAATTTTTTATTTAGAGGTTATGTATCAGATTAAAAATTCGGTTAAATTAGACTCAGCTATATGTAGAAAGAGTATTTACAGTAGAATAAATTCTTTAAACTCTTTTGTGATAGCTAAAAATGACTAACAGCATTATACGAAAGAATTTATCTACCTCCCGCTGAGAATATGATGAAATTAACAAGGGCAAGGTGATATAAAAAATATCCAATTTCTGGTCTTTTCTCGGTTTGCAAACATCTTCCCAGTCATTGAAATTAAATTTCGGCTTCGGGCATCTATTATCTAACACCTGTTAGATTCCAATATAACCGACATGTTTTTTTCGGCAAACTAATGTGTACGCGAAATGAGATATCTAAAGTCGGCGTCAAAAGTACGTGACCCTCACTTTGAACGCTCACCACTCGTTCAAAAAGAATCGCAGAAAATTCTAGCCGGGTAGTCGTAAAAGCTTAAGGTCTCCCACCTTGAACGATGTGGATATTGTTGTTCTAAAACAATTTTTACGCTGGAGCTGATGTAAAACGTGTCAAAAAACGAGGTTTTGGAGATACTTGCTTTAAGCCTCGACTTCCTTTCATTAAAACGTGCAATACCCCTAAAGGATTATTTCGCGTAATATCGATCTAATTTCATTTTTTAAACTGTACTTTAATCAAATTGCAAAACTGCACATTTTGAGTCATAAACCAGCTCCCTATCATTATTTCTGTCCATGATAAGATTTTGCGGAAAACGGTCTGTAACTAAAAAACAATTTGATGTTTCGAAATTTTAAAACTGCGTTGCATGCTAGACAACTTAAGGAGCGTCTGTGAATTTTGTACAGATTTTTTAGGACTTCCAGCTCGTTTTGGGAAGTCTCGAAAGTCGAGGCTTAAAAACAGTGCCTCCAAAACATTGTTTTTTGAATGGTCTGATATCAGCGCTAGCGTAAAAATTTGTTTAGACAAATAATATACATATCGTTCAACGCAGGAGACTTTAAGCTTTCACGTCTACCCGGCTAGAATTTTGTGCAATTCTGTTTGAAAGAGTGGTGAGCGTTCAAAGTGGGGGTCGCGTACTTTTAACGCCGACGTTAGTTGAAAGTTTACGCAATCAAATTGAAGGTATGTGATGAAAGGTTTTTTCTGGTCCTAAATGTTTATGATTTTAATAAATGTTTTTTAAAGTTATAAAAATGTATGGTGAGAAAAGCCCTCCTTTATTCATTTTATGTAATTTCGCAAACTTTGAACTTCATATCTCACTTCTTGTGAATAAGGTAGGAATCGGATAATTGTTACATATCCTTAAAGAATGTATAATTTTAAATAAGATAATTTTATCAAGTTTAATTCTAATAATTAGAATTCAAAGCCTAAACCATTAAACAACGTCCAAATAAGAATTACTTAAGGTAGCTGTCGTGCCAAAAAACCAGATCTCTGAAAAAATATATTTTTTTATGATTTGAAGAATCAAAAAAATATTACTTATGTTGCCATTTAAAATAAACAACATAATTTTTAATACAAAAATTTGTATCTGACAGACAAAATTTATGTTAACAGTGTTATTCAGCAATTGATTTAATTCTTAGTTTCGCTTCTTATCATTTTTTGAAGAATGGTTTTATTTTCTTTAATAATGGCTTCTTTTCGGGAAAAACATTCTCTACAACTCTACTATCTACAATTTTTAATGTAAATTTCCTTTAAACTAAAATCATTAAAACCATTCTTTAAAAGAAAACCTTTTTGACCAAATCCATATATTTTAAGATTATTTAATTATTTAAAAAATTGGAAGCATTAGAGTTGTTAGGGAATGTTTCGCCCGCAAAAATGAGTCAATAATTAATTAACCAGTTGACTGGTAATGACGCATACATTCGCAGACAAAGTAACTCCGCTAAAACTCAATTCCTAGTATTTTTTTTTGGTCCCTGATTATGAATCAGAACTACAAATTACGTACTATTTTTGGCACACCACGTCGATTTCGAGTCCACCAGTAAACTGGTTAAATTCAACCATCTTAATAAGATTGGCAAGAAGCGACAATAAAACAAAATTCATTTGCAAAAAACAGTGAGGCCAGATTTTTTACGAAGAGTAATTCAAATTCATCTAAACTGCACACTTTTAATTAAAATATGAGATGAACATTTGAAAAATAAAGAGCCTTAAAAGTAATTATTTTTGAATTTAAGCTTTCCAAACTGAATGAGCAAATAAAGTAATTTTTCTGTACTGGAATTTTTTCTGTAAATTTTATTTCCAAGCGAAATTTCAAAAAAATTCTATTATTTCAATGATAAATATTTTATATGTGTATATCGATATCTGACAATTATAAGATTGTCATCAAAGTTACGCATGGGGGACTCTATTAAGCAAAATAGAATCCTTTGGTTCTGAGTAAAAATTAAAATGTCTAGAAACCTTATCATCGACTACATCAAATTGTAATAAGGAATTGCTTCGTATCAAAAAAAGATGATAATACCTCAAGATCAAAACTAGCAAATCGATTGAAGACATCAATCACGTCAGAAACAAAAGATCGCAAATCGGCAGAATAACTTTTAAATGCTCGTTAGGTAACGTATCAGGCCTTTGATAATGACCTACAAGAAACCAGAACCAAAGACATATTTTACTTCCATAAAGATCCACTCAACCTAAAATTAACATGGATCTTACCGAGATCAGGAATAGAACTGGTAGGTTCCTCATGATGACCTTTGCCTTCAGCGGATGGTCTTGCCCTTGGAGGAGGTGGAGGTGGTGGCGGTCTCATGCTAGAGGTTGAGCTAACCACAACCGAAGGTGGCGGCGGTGGTTGTCCTGGTCTCATAGGATGTGAATTTCTCATTTGGTTTTGAGGTGCCATCAAAACCGTATCCCCTCGAACATGCACTGATTGTTGTGGGGGTCTAGGACACCATCCATGCAGCACCCTGATGGCGCTTCGTACTTCCGCCTGCAGCTCTGCTGCCCTGTCCCTTGGCGTATGAGCCACTTTTGAGCCTTAACCCCGCTTCCGCGGGTCACAGCAGGATCAAACAAAAAACTGCCAAATCACTCACACATGTGTCACTCAACACTCGTCGAGTTAGTATCCAAACTATGTTTTCACTTATTATTCCTCACAGGTTCACAGGGAGCAGCGATGCACCACAAGACACTTTTCGGAAATAATCTAAATTCTCACTGGTTCGACCTGAATTATATTTATCACCAGGAGTTTATCACATAACATGTATCATTCCCTGGAGTATTACTTCATCCTTATCGCCAACACCAGTTTTATACCCTTCACTCACATCCAAGCTGAGTTATCGTACGTATTGTTATTGCAGTCGGTGCGCGCAATGAGCCTAGTGCCTACTGCGCGAAGCGAGCAAGTTTAAGGTCAATGTCGCTTGCGTGCTACCACACAATTGTTCCCCCTAGTTTCTCAACTTCTACCGAGTAAAGACCAAATCTCGTAACTCTTTTATCTCTTATCATGAGTTTTGCAAGCACTTTCAAAGTCCTTATAACCGAGGGTCAACTTCGAGCTTTCATTGATTTCATGGATGATCTCAAGTTCAAGGTGAATGAAACAGAAAATTATCCATATATTCGCATTTGCAATCACTGACCGACCCATGAGAAGCCGATATGGCTTCTCCAGCAAACGCACGCGACCGACGACACTTTGGAAATAAATTGGAGCGAGTCAGAATGAGAGAGACTCCCCTTTTTCCCCCACTAGATCGCGACGTCCATCCGTCACGAGGGAGGGCGACGTTTGACTGTGTGAGTTTATCTGAGAATGAGTTTGTATATCAGAGAGGACTCTTTTTCCTCATTATCACGTGCTTCACCCTCTCAAGATGATATCCTCGGGTGCTGATTTAAACCGCACGTGTTGGTACCAATCCCAATTAACATTAACCAAATGAAGGATTTGAATGAAATTTAATGAAAATGTCTATAAATTTTTGAGTCCACAGCTGGTCCAGTGCTCCATTTAATCAGTGTCCCGATGTGGTATCACTGTGTCACTCCGATCGACGTACCGACAACCGTCGTCGGTGCCAGCGAAAGTGAGAGTGTGGCCGGCCGTGTGGATCCAGCAGTGCATAAGCTGCCGGCGCAACCGTGCTCACCATGCGCTCACCCCACAGTCACTCTCCTGCTCTCTCTTTGCGGCCTTTCTCTCTCGCACTTTCGCGAACACGCTTGATGCCGCGTGGAGTGTACAGCGCCCATTGCTATATTAGTATATTTATATACCTATTTTGTATTGTATATAGTATATAATGCCATATAGATATAGAGTCAAGCTCAGTGTGACAGCCCGCGCAAGGCGCAGCAATATAGCGTTCCAGAGCGCTGCTATCCTGCTCTTACACGTATATGTAGTCATATACGAGGGGAAAAGTGGACACACTGTGGGCATCGGTTCGAATACGACCCCACAGACACAGTCTCTACTCTACGCGGGGCAAGTCAGCTTCTTTCTCCCTTGGACGCACCTCCCTTTTCAATCTCCCCCTGATAATACGCTTGCGCCAACAGGCGCGTTGAAAGAGAAGTGTCTCGAGCTTTCGCGCGAAACTTTGCAACCCCACAATGCCCTTATGCAATCATATGCATGTCTAGACATGAAAAACACACTGATAAGAAAAGGTGGACTAACTTTTCATTTTTTGTGAGGTTTGTGCAAAATTGATTGTAAATGTAAAATTCCTTAGTCAGGAGGCATTTATAAATCACGTAATTGGTTAGAGGAAGTGGGGTATTCTAATGCCATAAAATGGCGAAAAACTATAAAAAAGTAGGCAAATCGGACGACACGGAGAGGGAAGGGGCGGGGTCAAAAATCGACGGGAAATCAGCCTCGTGGTTCATGAAAGCCCCCTTTGCTTCACCGTGACCCCTACAACGAACCACTTTATATTCGCAGTTTTTTATTATTTCAACCATTGTTTTAAGAAAATTTGACTGGTTTTTTGTTTATATACAGCGCTAAACATCATTTTACCATTTTTGCATTTCTTTCCACCATATTGGACCACTTGTCTTGAATTTATTGCAACTGAAAATTTCTACTTCAAATTCGAATTCAGCGATGAAAAGAAACTCCAGAAATCGAATTTACAATAATTTTGGATTTAAGGAAAAATATGTGACTGAGAGCGTTAAGATAAGTTTATGAGTTAGCTGAAATTTTTTAAGCAGACTCATAAACAAAAACATTTTAAGCTAACTCAAGCCTACGAGTCAGCTTAAAAGTCAGCAAGATTTTCTTGACAGTCGGCATGGTGGTTTCTTGTGATGCTGAATACGTGGTCGAAATGAAGCATCCAATATGCTACCTTGAATTTATATATTTTGATCATTCAGATGGAATGTCTGAGATTCATGTGATTTTGGACCTATCTAGTTTTCATCAATTCTCGACGTTTAAAGACCCCCTGAGTCTGAAAAAAAGCTTTTAGGAAAATGTTTAACTATTTGTCTGTATGTCTGTAGTCTGTCGACGCGATAACTTTCGAAGTAATTTTATAATTCAAATTTCCTTTTTTTAATCATAAAACAAGACCATGAAAATACGTATGTTTCGATAACAATGGATATTATGAATTGTAATAATATAAATTTATTTAAATGGTACATTTTTCAGGGTAGCTAGGCATAAAATATAATCCAAAATAAAAAAAAATCAAAGTCATCATATTAAATAAAATTTTTACTTCAGTTCGCAATCTAGCTGACTAGACCCAGGCCGAGGTACAGAAATAAATGTAATATACATTTGATATAATAGTGTCGAACATAATGTAAAAAGAAGTTCATATTTTTGACAAAATCGAGTGCGAAGCACGAAATATCCTATGGTTATTCGTTAAGGCCAAAGGAGTTTTAACAAAAGAGAATTTACAATTTTAAAATTACAGCTGTCGATGCTTTGACCTTTTCTTCTAAATGTTCTGCGGACAAATGTGGAGGAAATACGAAGACAGACCTCGAAGAGCGAGAAAAAACAAACGCGTGCGCCAGGCGCGCTCAAACTTACGAGCTTTTATGATTTTTCAAATTATTTCAAGCTGTGTTCTGGGGCATAACAGCCTAAGTGCTACACTAGAATTTTACAAGGGACACAAAAAAACTATCTAACTTGAACACATTTAATTTGTTTTTGAAACAAGAAAGTACTCTCGACCAATTACTTTGCATTATCGAATTTCGATAGGAGTGCTTAAAAAAACTAACCATCTGCAAAAGAAACCCTTGCTAAAAAATGTTTATAATTCATTTTTCGATAGGATGTGTGGTTTTTGTTTTAACCGTGAAAAATAGCATTAAAATTTTAAAAATTAAAGTTTAGGAAAAACGACGCAATGTACGAAAAAAGATGAATAAAACGTAATCGTGCATTTAAAAAAGATATACAAATTTTTTAGCAATAACTTTTTGATAAGACGCGTAATTTTTGTTTTAATCGTACAAAATAGCATTAAAAGTAGGCCAATTAAATTTATGGAAAAACGACACAAGTTGAAATAAAATGTATAATAACAAGATTTTTTTTATAGGTTGCGCACTTTTTTGAACATTGAAAAGAACACAATGAAAATACGTCTGTCACAATAACAATTAATATTGAAAAGCTTGGCGCGCACAAACTTGCGAGCCGCGCCCATAGCGCGCTATGAGAATCTGCATGCATAGCGGGAAGATTTTTGATTAAAAAAAAAAAGAACCGAAAAAATACTTTCAAGCTATCACTTAGCTTCATTAAATCGTCACAAGTACAGACAAAAATATTTAATCGCTCTAAAAAAATTCCAAGCATAAATTTTGATGTACTTCTAAATCGAAATGGAAAATAATGTTCTAGAGACACGAGTTAGGTTAAAATAATTTCGCACTTTTACAGAAAAGCGATTACATATTTAATAGAGAAAAGGATTGATTATGATTTTTGGAAATCAATGCGCAATTTATATACTTAGAAAACAAGTTCCATTGAAAAAGTATTTCGTTTTTTCTTCAATCATATAATTGGTTAAGACGAGTAAAATTACATTTCTAGTTGACTCATTCTACCTAAAATTTTTCTGCTTATTATTTTAGACATTATGTACTCATCGTATATCGGTGCTATGGTATGAAAAAATTAAAACTTAGCATATTAGACAAGGATTCAAAAACAAAGTAAATCAGCATTGGGGACTGTTGAAAAAATACGTAACACCTTTAGGGCGCGGGAGGGGGGTCACCTCGAGAGTTACTGCAATGTTCAACTTGGACACTAACTATAGAAAAAGCCTTAAGTGTGTGTGGGGGGGGGGGGGGGACCAAAATGAGAGGAAAAAGCGATTTCGGGGGGGAAGGCTGTGGGGGGGAAGGGGTTCTTGGGGAAAAAAAAACAAAAAGGGGGAAAA
>JAAAKG020158769.1:0-29712 GCA_010014905.2 Druon quercuslanigerum | reverse complement strand
ACAAGGCGTTAGACAAGAATGCGTTATGTCTTCATGGCTATTTATATTATTTATGGACAAGTGTTTAAGAATAGCTCATTTCGAGGAAAAAGGTGTGGATCTCGAAACAGTAAGGGTACGTGGGTTAGGGTTCGCAGATGATAAGGTTGTCATGTCAGAATCTATCGAAGATTTGCAAAGAATGTGGAATAAATTAAATGCAAGCATGAAGAGCATGGGCCTCAAAATTAACGTAAATAAAACCAAAACTATGGTTGAACAAGTTGATAAATTCGTATACATTGGTAGCTTATTTACTAGGGACGGGAAGATAGATGAGGAGATAGATAGACGCATAAACGAAGGTAAGAAGGTTATTGGTAGAGCAGGCCCCCTTATAAGCGATTGAGATGAGATTTCTGCGCATAATATGCGGGAAAATTCTGATGGACAAAGTAAGTAACGAGATAATCCTTAAAGGTGCGGAAGAAACGCTAGTTGACACATGGGAAAGAAATCGGTTAAGATGGTTCTGGCATGTTGAGAGAATGAAGGATGAACGACTAACGAAACAAGTATATCAAGGTAAAGTAAATGGCAGCGTGCCTAGAGGCAGACCGTGGAAAGAATGGTTAGAATGTGTAATGAAGCCCTAGTTAGAAGGCACATAAGAAGCCATAGAAACGCGAGAGCCTGCATGAAAAAATGCATGGACGTTAAAGAAGCTAGAGAAATATGCTAGGACAGAAAAGTATGGCGGAAAATAGTTCATAAGAAGAGAATCAGTAGAGTGAATGACGCCTGAAACAAAAGACCTTGGATACTAATGGACCCAAGTGGGGAACCTCCATGACGACTTTGTGAGGATCTTCACTTGGGGTGATTGCTAGAGAGATTGATCAGCAACCTGGGTCGGGTTGCGAAATGAACGTGTTATTTAAATAAGTAACACAAAAATTCTAGATCAATCTAAAAATTTTATAAACCCTTCTTCACTCTACTCCCGTCCCCACCGAGTGAGTCACGCATACCCCGAAAGGGAAACGGCTTAATGATGTAATAATAATAATAATAATAATAATAATAATAATAATAATAACATACCTAAGGTATAATAAGATACCTAATAATTATATTAGTGGCACCTAGTAAGAATTAAATTAATCGTAAGGGTAATAATCACAAATTCACGAAATAATAAATGAATAAACAAATAATAAAAGGATTGATCCACAAATTACGTGAGGTGTTTTTCTAAAATTTTCTCTGCCCCTCCTATGTAAGATATCGTAAGATTTTCCCACTCTTCCAATATGTTATTCAAATTTTATAAACCTTAGGAACAAAAAAATATAAAACATATCAATTCTGTTAATTAAGTTCACGTGAAATCTTAATGAAATTAGTTTAGAAAATGAAATGGTTAAGAACAATAAATATTTAGTTTTACAATCTAAAAATTTTGTAAAGTGTGAACTCCAAAATCAAACAGTATGTAATGGAAAATTAACTTTATGATCTAAGCAAAACTTCTGGTTTTCTGATATTTTTATATATATTTTTTATATTTTGATATAAATAGAAAATGAACTTCAACTCGAATCTTGGCGGGGTTTTGTGGTTCTTAACCGGAAGCTGCTATCCCAGTGGGCACGAAATTTAAGAACGTAATTGGAACGTCCTTAAAACGTTTCTTGGACGTACAAGTCAAAAGACGTTATTTGAACGTTTTAAAAACTGTCCTAAGTCAAACGAAATAAAGTTCTAAAAATTTTTCATGCTCAAAATACGTCTTTAAAACGTCTCTGGAACATTGTATGGTATGTTTATGGAACGGTATTTGGACTGACTTATGACAGGGTATATTATGCTGCATTGGCACGCTTAGAATTAAGATTTCGAAATACAAATTTGGAAGTTTTTTCAAGGTTTTAAAAAATATTAGGAAGTTTCAAATGAAAGATTTTCAAAATAAAGATTCAGCTGTTGAAAATTTGATTTTCTGTGGTTGGAAATGGAAATAAATTGAAAATTTAAGGTTTAATTCTCATCTGTTGAATATTAAACTAAATTAAACATTCAATTTTGAACTGCATAAAATTAGAGAAAATTCAAAACACAATTGCCGTCTGTTGGAAAATCAGTTGTTAAAAATAGAAACATTTTCAACTGAAAATTCAACTGCTAAAAATCGAAATAAATTAAAAATGTAAATCATTCTTTTGTTACAATTAATTATTAAACTGTTAAAAATACAGAAGTTAAAAACTTAATTTTCAATTTTCAAAAGTTTAATAATGCACTGTGGAAAACTGAAGAAAATTAAATTCTTAATTTATTTAAATTTTTATCAGTTGAATTATCAACTATTTGGAAATAAATTTTCAATAGTTGAAGGTGCAACTGTTAAAAGTTATTGGCAATTAAAAATTAAAACTTCCGCACAGCTAAATTTGAAATAGTCGGAAAATAAATTTGAAATATTCTTACATTTTCAACAGTTGAAAATTAAATTGAAAAGAACCCCGCACAGAATGCATGGGAAAATGTCTTTCGGTTGATTAGGTTTGAATTGGGTAATTTTGTAAGTTGTAACGTTCCAATGAAATATCCCTTAAAAATTTCAGAAAAATGGACAGTTTTAACCCTATGCGGCGCCAAGCGCTCAAAATCAGAGCGTAAGATGTGTACGTGTAGCATTAAAAGCAAAAACAACAATAAAATCAGTTTCACGCATTAAAATGTGGTAAAAATTACGTTCCTCTCACAAGCGCGCATTTTGCAACGGCCGAACGCTAAGCGGTCAATATTTTTAATCAACTGCGACAGTCACTGTTTCGAAACAACAACGGTGGTAGAAAAACGTCGGTTTTGTGTGCGGTAATGCTAATCATATAATTCGCCCGCTTCTCGCAACGTTCGAATGCAAAGCGCTCAATATTTGGAAATAACTCCAGCACTCGCTGGTTCAGGGCAGAAAAGGTTATCAAATAAGGTCAGCCTCAAATTCGATTGTTCGAATCATATGTATCCCCACTTCGTACAATGTTCGAACGCGAAGCGCTAAATATTTTGAAATTACTGCAACACTCACTGTTTTAGCGCATCGTTAGTTCTAAAATCGGGTCCTAATCATGTGCAATTGTCTGAATCATATATATCGACCTATTATCGCCACGTTCGAACGCTAAGCGCTAAATATTTTGAATTAACTGCAGCACTTTGTTTGAGGGCAGCGTCAGTTCTTAAATAGGGTCCTAATCATGTGCAGTTGTCTCAGTCACATATAACGACCTATTCTCGCAAAGGTAGAGCGCTAAGCGTATAATACTTTGAATCACCTACAACACTCACTCTTTCAGGGCATCAATAGTGACAAACTAGGGTCCTAAATATGTTTATTTGTCTCAATTATATATATGGTCCTCTTCCCGCAATGGCGGAGCGCAAAGCTTGCAAGGGTTTATCATAACTTATACATTTACTGCTTTAAGTGGAGAAAGGATGCAAAATGAGTTCAGTTTGATTGGAGGTACTGCCAATTATATAATCCATCCCGTCTCGCAATTTCCGAATGCGAAGCGTTCAATATGTGAAATTAAGTGCAACACTAACAGTTTCAGGGCAGCAATGCTTCGAAAATAAAATCATTATCAAGTTCATTTGTGCCAGCCATATATACCTTCTCGCAACTGATGCACTTTATCTTAGCCTTATTTTATCACCGGTGCTGGCCTGAAGCAGTGAGTGTTGCAGTTAATTCAAAATACTGAGCGTTTCGCGTTCAAACATTGTGAGAAGTAGGTGATATATTTGATTCGAACAACCGAATTAGATACTGACCTTATTTAATAACCGTTTTGCCCTGAAACAGTTAGCTTTACAGTTATTTTCAAATACTTAGCGCTTTGCGTTCCGAAGTTGCGAGAAGCGGGCGAATCATATGCTTGACATTACCGAACTTGATACTGACCTTATTCAAGCAACAATGTGAATGTTGCAGTTTAGTCAAAATATTGAGCGCTTAGCGTTCGGCCGTTGCGAAAAGAGGGCGGTTCTTATTATTGGCATTACCGCACTTGATACTGCCCTTATTTTATCACAGTTGCTGCCTCGAAATAGTGAAAGTCGCAGTTTATCGATAATATTGAGCGCTTAGCATTCGGCCGTTGTGAGAAGCGCGCTGTGTGAGGCAGACGTAATCTTTACCACATTTTAATGCGTGATACTGATTTTGTCGTCGTTTTTGCTCACAATGCTATACGAATACATCGTATGCCCTGCTTTTGAGCGCCTGGCGCCGTATAGCGCTAAAACTGTTCTGTGTGGGGTCCTTTATTTCTATTTTCAACAACTCAATTTCCAGCAGATGGCAATTATGTTTTTAATTGTCTTTAATTTTATGCAGTTGAAAATTGAATGTTTAATTTAATTTAATTTAAAATTTCTCAAAACTTTTTTAAAAACTTTAAAATTGTGTTTAAAAATCTTCAGAATTTTCGAGATTTTAAATAACTCCAGCACAAATTCTAAAATGATTTAAATTTTTCCGAAATCTTTGAAAATTTAATTTAAAATTAGACGAATTTCCTAGAAACCTTCAAGATTGTTTTTTAATCTTGAACTTGAAAAGAAAGTTGCATTTTTAAGACATTTTTTAGTATAATAGATGCTGAGATATCTACGCAGTAACATATGTTATTAAATTATCTAAAAATTATGTACAGAATTACATACAAATTAAGTTTCGGATGGAAAGTTTAAATGTAGCAACGCAACTTAATGCAGTAGCCTTCGGTTGAGCATCACATCGCCCCGCTAATCAGCGAGCTCGAGTTCGAACAATAAGAAGGGCCAGCTGAACCGTCACGTATAACAAACTCGGTGCCCTGACATCGTCTTTACCGAATTATTCTTTAGTCTATAAATGATCAAAATAGTTGAAAGTTGAACAATTTGGTTAAAAAGTCATCCCTTTTGGTTGAAGATTCAACAGTTTGGGTTAAAAGTTCGTATTTTTGTCTTAATCATTCAACACTTAAATTGAATTGTTTTTACTTTTTTGACAAATATGTAATTTGTGTTTTGAAAAATATACTACAGTAAACTTCCCCTATACACGCTTATTCGGAATTGCGCAGATTTTAAGTGTAGAATCTACTTTATTAGTCATGATCCATTCTTTTGTAGATTGACAAACATTAGTTTCACGAAATAAAATAAAATATCAAAGATTTAATAATAGTGTATCACATCGGGTATTCTAATCTTAAATTTAGGAAAGTTAATTATATTTAATACAATTTTTATTTAATCATAATGATAAAAGCCTCATTTTATTTTTCGAAAAATTCTCTAAATTTCTATTTGGGTTGGTTTTATTAAAAAAATTATTTGAGAAATCATACAGTTATTATTGTTAAAAAACAATCATAGTTTAAATTTTGATTAACACCACCCAAATAGAATTGTAGAGAATCCTTCGAAGAATAAAATGAGGCCTTGATCATTAGGAATAAATAAGAATTGTAACTTTTCCATAAAGTGAAAGAAAAATCTAAAACTCTAAATAACTATTGTTAAATAAACCTTTTTACCTCAATTATTTTTTCTAAAGTACATTCAGAAGCTTCTGTCAAGATTTCCGGAAACTAATAATATATCTTTTTTTTATCTTAAAAAACATTTTAAAGATTGGCGACTTTTGAGATTGATTGTACGTAGTATCCTTAAGGTAAGAGTGCTTCGATCTTACTTTAAGGATATATTCTTGGCGCCTATTTAAGTTCCAAATATTCTTCAACTTAGTGGGAAATTCTTAAATTTAGAATGTCATTTTTTCAATTTACCTTTAGAATGTTTTCTCCAAAAATGCATTCCCACGTCAAGCTTTAGAAACTATACTAAACTTCTAGAATTTCCACCTATCCTAGCATGATACACTAGAAAAATATGAATATTCAGACCTTTATAACTTATACTTACTTTTACGTTTAGAACATTTTCTACAAAAAGTTGTCGGCATTACTGTGACAAGAACTATGCTGAACTTTCTGACATTTTCACTTGTCCCAGTATGACCGCGTCCGCGATGTCATGCTGCAAGTCGGTTTTTGAATATAATACATTGATATTCAGTTAGCAAGTTGTCGTACGTCAACAAAAACACTGTAAGAACACTGGTATGCATGATGCTCAAATGCGCATACGGACCGCGACTTTTTTAACTGCGCAAGTCGGGGCCGTCTGAACTGTTTCCAATTGAAATGTATCATATTGTACAATCTCTGCATGTGAGTACGCGCTGATAAACTGCCTGAGCTAGCAGTTCTAGGACTTATTAAACCGCGAGCTACTACACGTATAGTTGGGTGTATTTACCTGTATCATTATTTATAGTATTTATTGATTTTAAATAGACCAGAGCTTTTTGGCACATGAGCAGCTGAACAAATTTCTTGCAAGGGGCGAATCGAAACCAGGCCGGGACAGCCAATGAACGACGCTTGACAAAAATATCCTGATGACTCGCGGTAGAGGAGTCCCTCCAGTCTTAAGATAATTGATCATATACGTTTGACGGCCGTTCGAATAGGTGGAAGTTTACTGTATTTGATAAAAAATTCGTTTTTTTGGTTTAAAACTTCATCTTTTGGAAAAAATGCAAGACCCTGGTTAAAAATATTTCTGTTTTGGTTAAAAATGAACTTTGTTGACTAAAATTCACATTTTCGGTTTAAAAATCAATCTTTTTTTAGTAAATTCGTATTTTTCGCCAACAAATTCAGAACAAATTCAAAAACTATTAAGTGAACAGTTGAAATTCTTCATTAAAGATTCATTGTCTTATTTGTAGATTCATCATTTTAGTTAAAAATTCATTTTTCAGCTGAAAATTTAACTATTCCATTTTTGATTGGAATTTGATATTTTTATTTTAAATTCAACTAATTTGTTTTCAAATTCATATATTTTGTAGAAAAGTCATATTTTTGGTACAAAATTAATTCTCTTGGTTAAAAATTCAACTATTTGGTCGAAAATTTATGTGCATTATTTAAAATTATTTTTTTTAGTAGTAATTTAATCTTTTTTGCTAAAATTGCAAATGTTTGGTTAAAAACTAATATATTTTAGTTTAGGATTCAACTGTTTTGTTGAAAATTCATTTTTTTTATTGAATTCAACTGCTTTAGATTTAAAAATCAAATATTTTTGTTTGAAATATCAACTATTACATTTTTTGTCAAAAATGTATCTTTTTAGTTGAAAATTAACTTTTTACACTGAAAATCCCAATATTCCATTATCAGTATAAAATTGATATTTTTTAGTTGAAAATGAACTATTTCGTTGAAATTTTATGCATTTTGTTGAAAATTCCTCTTAAAGTTATGTACTTTCTTTAAAATTCGACTTTTTTGGTAGAAAATTAATGTTCTTTGTCAGAAAATTCAACTGCTGAAACTGTTGAAATTTTTCTTCTTCATTAACTGAAACACCTTTCTTGGTTGAAGCTTCAACTCTTGTTAAAAATTTGTCTATTCGATTTGAAATTTCATCTCTTTTGGTAGAAATTTCATATTTTTTCTTAAAGATGTAACTTTCTGGTAGAAAATGAATCTGTTCAGTTAAAGATTCAACTATTTAGATGAAAATTCGTCTTTTTGATTCAGATCAGCTATTTTTTGTTCACAACGAATACCTTTTCTTTGTTAAAATATCAACGCTTACACTTGCTGTGGAGAATTCGACGCCTCCATTCCATACCACTGTACGTGGTTCATCAATGTATAACTTCAGGTCATGTATTATACAGTGAGCAATCGCGACGTCGACTAAACGCCCACCTCACTAAACAAATCGTCTTACGTAATGTTTAGATGACCCCTAAATAAATTGAACAAAAAAATGTTGCCAGCAAAAATTATGTAAGATAAAGATGGGTCTCAATAAACTATGGACCCCAAGAAAGGGGAGTACATGGTTAAAAATTTCAGAAACAAAATGTACGTAATTTATGCACGGCACACTATGAACGGTTTTGTTAAATGTTGCCCCAAAATCGTAGAACTTTTCATAGGAATGATTTAGGTGGATACATTTTTTTAAATTGAAGACCGGTTCCATTTCAAATCATGCAATGAGGCCTGCATGAGGCTTTCAGAATATTTTGGCATGTAAGTATGTTATGCTACACTCAGAATAAGGGAATACGAGTTTCACCATTTGGCTGAAAAAAATTTTGTTCAGGAATGATGAGCTGTTGAAGATAACCTTACAATTTCACAAAAACTGCCAAAACATTTTTCAAAATGATCTAATTTTTTAGCAAATATTCAAATATGGTTTTTTTCACGCAGGGTTACCAGATGGATCGGGTCAAAATCCAGGACACTTAAATAGGCTCTAAAAAAAGGTTATCGACTTTATTTCGTTTCAGGATACGTAAATTGAATTACGTGCAAAGATGGGGAACAATATGTGTCGCGTACAATTTTCACTGAAAGTCGGTTGCGTTCATCGCTCCACTGCGATTTTAACAAAGAAAGAATGATCTAACAGTTGGCTTCAATTCGCGATTGGAAAACCCACTACTTTTCCCGGAAAACCAGGTCTTCTGGTAACGCTATTTCACGTGATGATAAAGTTTGAGCTCTATCGAATGATCCGAGAAAAATATCAAAGTTTTCAAAATTGAGAAAATGGTGGCGGTTTTTCAGAAAATTTTGAAAATGGGTTTTCTCGAAAATCCTGGCTTGAAATTTTTGTGTGGATTGTCGATAATATAGACTATATTTTATAGGTTTCAATTTTCGTAAACAATTTCTCCCAACTGAAAAAAACAGTTTTTGAAAAAAATGAAAATTGTTAATTTTTTCAAAAACTACTGAAAAGAGGAGTAAATATCAAGAAAAAAGTTGTTTAGAAATGAATCTTCTTTAAAAAAAAGTCTATTTCACTTTTTAAATATATATCACCACATTTATTTATACACTTATTTACTCAATTATGATTATCTCGATCCGGATACATTACCACCTCTCGTACAATTAATTTTTCAATTTTTATTGGTGTATCGTTTTTGTTCTTATACTACCGAAGAGACGACTAAATATCAAGGAAAAACTGGTTTAGAAATAAATGCCTTAGGCCAAAAAATTTGTTTAATTAATTGTACGAGAGGCCGTAATGTATCCAGATCGAGATTATCATGATTGTGTAAATAAGTATATAAATTGTTATGGTGCCATATATTCAAAAAAGTGGAATAGGCTTTTTTAAAGGAAATTAATTACTGAACAACTTTTTTCCTTAATATTTACTCCTTTCTGTGGTGGTTTTTGAAAAAAATAACACATTTTTTTTAAACACGTTTTTTTCAATAGGAAGAAATTCTTTACCAAAAGCAAAACTTGGAGAATATGTAGTGCATATTATCGAAAATCCACAAAAAGTAGAAAACTTTAAAGATGGCCTTTTCGAGAAAATCTGTTTTCAAAATTTTCAGAAAACCCACCGCCATTTCTCAATTTTGAAAATTCATACAAGATATCATCACATACAAGAAAAGCCAACTGAATATTTATATTTGGTAAAAAAATACACCATTCTGAACAATATTTCGGCAGTTTTCATGCAAAAATATTCTGACAACCTCATGCAGACCTCATTGCATAATTTTAAATGGAAGCAGTCTGAAGATAAAGCCTTATCTAATGAAGGAAAAATATAGAGAAAGTGTGAACAAATATTTTGACCTTAAAAATCAATGTTAAATTAAACAAATTTTGTAACAAAAATTCGTTTACAGAAGGCCTAGGGCCTATAGGTATTATATTTTATATTATATGTACATGCGTTTTTTACAATGTTTGGCATACTGATTCGAAATCCGGCCTGTAAATTAATTATTATTATTATAATTAATACTATTATAATATTAGTATTATTATATCATTATTATTATTAATTAAAAATGTGCCCTCTCCGTGAGTATATTCTCGTTGCGCTTGGCGCTTTGCGCCAAGTTTGAGCCTGCCCATAGCGCGTGGGTATGCTCTCGCGATTCGCGTTTGTTTTCGTTCGGCTAATGTGTACACTCAAACTACATTTTTCCAAATATCATAAATATTATAACTTAAATCGATAACTGTAATTTAAACTGCTTGGACGATGGCATTCTCATTACGGCACTCACGCTTCGTGCTCGATATAGAGTCAAATCTCTTCAAAAATAAAACGGTGTAGACAAAATTGAAGAGCATATATGAAGTAGGTATGTTTTTCAATATAATGTTAATAAAAAAATATAAGGTAAGTGTCCCAGTAATCGTGACTGTCCCAGTAATGGTAAAACTTGGTTATAATTTGTATATATTGTTACAAAATTGTGTTAAAAGGAACATTTTATTATAAATCTTCGCTTATTTTTAGACTTTTATAACAGCAAATAGAAATTACATTCATTCAAATTAAGTATAAAGCAAGAAAATCGGAATTACGATGACTGGGATGTTTACCTTATATGAATATATATTTTTTTAATTGTACTTAATAGAGCCATTAACCCATAGGCTTTGATTACTTTCGCGCGAACTTCAGTTCCAACCCAGGCGGGAATATTATATATAGTTTATATGTATAATAGTCATTTATAAACAAATTTTGTTATAAAACAAATAAATATTATATATAAAAGTTCACACTATATATAAACAATATATAATTTTTCCGCCTGTGAAGACAACTATACTTTGATTAATTAATCTAGAATATTTTCAATGTTTGTCCAATTAAAAAAGTTCATCAAGATAATTCGTAAACCTTGTTAAAATAAATAACGCTTTAAACTTACGTATCTCTTGAAAACAAAAATTGCATATTTTTGGTAATGATATAACTTTTTGAATTTTGGTCTAGTTAAAAAATTTTATCGAAATATATTGTATATTTAGTAGAAATTTGGATTTATATTTTTTTAATCTACAAAAAAAACATTTCTTTCCATTTTTTGAAAATTTTTACTTTTTGAATTTTTATCGAAATTAAAAATATAATTTGCAAGTCTTTTTGTCGTGTACCAAAAACGCTATGACAAAAATGTCAGAAACTCTCAGCCTTCATTTTAGGACTCTTCAAAATTGTATCAAAGGCTGACTCGATTGGACAAATCCTTCAAAAGTTAGTGTGGCTTCAATATTCCTACATACATGGCTTAAACCATACATACATGCATACAGACAGACACCAACTAAATCGTATGATTTTCGGACTTTGTAAGTGCCAGAACTTAAAGATCCGTTAAAAACCAGAGGTCGAAAATTCGGACTATTATGTTACACTCTCGTGAATGAGAATGTGAAAATATAAAAAAATTTTAATATTATGTTCGGTACTTTAACTCAAGTGTGGGAATACAAGATCATTTTTTATCTCGTTTTTGATGAGACCTATACTACATAGGAACGTATATTAGCATAGGATACAACTTTTACGGTTCACTCAGATTAGAAATATATATACGATTTGCCTGAAAATAACGTCCTTGTGGAATTATGAAATTTTTTAGATTGAAGGAATTTTACATTAAATTTAACGGATCATCATATTTATTCTTATGATTGTACACTTGTTAAATTAATTAAAATATGTCCTAATCTCCGTCATACATCAGTTTCAGCCGAAAAAATCCCAAAATGTGAATCAGCAAAAAAGTAATAATTAAAACCAACTTTAATTTCAGTGAAATCAACAGTTGATTTTGCCGGATTTTACTAAAGTTCATTGTCAATTTAATGAAAATAATTAACGAAAAAATCAGTGCAATTCACTTTGAATTCACTTTGATTTTGAAAGTGCTGTAAAATATTTCCAAAGTTTGTAAATTTATTTATTTGTAGTGAAGTACATATCTTTCTTCAATATTTTTATAACTTATTGTTATGTCTAGAATCGATTCAAGAATACTAGAAACAAACACATATGATGATCTGAATTCTGGAAGAAGGAGAGTATGCTGGAAAGCAAAATTCTGTCCTTGTATTTTCTCCACTGCTTCCTATTCTGCTTTATTTATCTCTGCAGTGTATATTTTTTCAACTCTTGTAAATTCTGTTAGATGCGGGTGGAACTTTTATTAGTGTTGGTTTTGTATTCGGTATATTTTCTGCCCGTTCTTAGGATATGTTACATAATAGCAGAAAATTTAAAGTTTTTATCGAAACCATCAATATTAAAGGTATGAAAGAATTTAATTAAAAAATACTTTAATCATAATTCTGAAGTACAAATAAAAAAAATGCATTATCATTAAATAAGAATGGGCCTGTATACAAATCTTCAAAATTTGTTCAATATATCTTAGTATTATTTTGTTCTATTTATTATTATTTAGTAATATTATAGCAACAACTCTGATGGTATAGAAACATTTAGAAAAATAAAAATATTCGACAAGCTCTCTTTTTTTGCTCGCAAATCCTTCAGAAATAGTATATATTGAGTCAGTGCCGTATCTATTAAAAAATAATTTAAAGTCGGATTGAACCAACACCCTTAATCGAATTTTTAAAAGCTTTTATTTAAAAAATCAATAAACATTTTTAAAATAGTCTGATGCACATTTTTAAATAAGAAACCGTTGTCTTAGCAGTTTCTAAATATATTAGTATACTTTAACATGCACACCTAATTTGCTGAAAAAATTAATAATAACGAAAACGAAACTGCTAGTTTTTTGGTTTTGTGCTTAAAGGAACAATAATTATTTATTCTTTTTATTTATAATCTAAAATTGGCTCTAGGAAATTAATTATGATTAAGATAAGGGCCTAAAATATAAAACTTAAAAAAATGAAGAAATGTCGGAATGCTTTTAAGTGACAAACTGACAATTTCAGAACGTATAACTGCGGAAGTGTCAGTCATCATCAGATTCTTTTGGATCTTTCTTGTCAGTACCAAAAATCAGTGCGCGTTAGGATGAATCACACTTGGCAGAGATAGGAATCGTACTAAATTTCTTTTGCTTCACTACTAAAAAGGAAGGGGAAATAAACGAGAAGGAAGCGGAATTTTTCATATAAAAACTGCTGAGGTCCATGCATGCGGTTAACGAGCACTATAGGCACATGCTGGCAATCGAATCAGAAAAAGCTTCTGTGTAAGGCTGAAACATTTATAAAAATATGATTTACACTTATAATTGCAGGATGATAAATAAGTCAGCTATGTTTAATAAATCGAGGTTTTTTATTCAATTTTTATAATAATGATATATTCAAAAGGTGGTGTAAATTTATTTTGAAGGATCGATTGTCAATTTTTTTGTGGAAACCTGTTGATCTTATTTTTACCAATTTATTATTTTTATTATGAAAAACCATACCCTAAATTTTCTTATCAAAAAATTTGTTTCGTAGTGTAAATATACATATCTATTCGATTAGTTATAAAATTTTTATTTTATTAAATGCCGTTTACTCTGTCTGAATAAACATTGTTTTTCGTTTTAATCCAATTAAGCTTTTCAAAAAATAGACTTCCATGCGAAATGGATCAAATGAAGCTTGTTGGCAAGTTTCTTTCTTGATAACACGTTTGCTTTTCAAAGGAAATTAAATGTGAGAAAATTTGTTGATGACAAGCTACAGATAGTCTAGTGATCCTTATTACGAACATGTGATTTATAAGTATAATTTTAGTTTTACATTTTAGCATGGAAGTATTCTATATACAAAATTATGCATGCTTTAAATTTACTTGTAAATTTAAATATATATACTTCTGGAATCTGCACAAAGTTTACATTTTTATTTGTAAAATTGAAATTAATTCACATGTTTTTATTATTTTTTTTAGCACCAAGAAAATACCTTTTCTGTTAATATATATTAATATCTTCAGATTCCTGTGATACCAACTTCAAATTGCACAATTTTAAGCCCCTATAATTAAAAATTTTGAAAATCACCTGAAAAGTCGTGCTTTCTATAGTGATTTAAAATTTAAAAACACATTGAATCTAGAAAATTACATTATTACACTATAAACAACATTAAAATCAGGTTAATACTATAAATATAAATACGACGTGAAATTTCAAGAACATGTAAAAAAGAAAGAAAGTGGCATTTATTATTTAAAAATATAAATTTTCAACAAAAACGTTAATTGTCAACTAAATATGTAATTAAATTGCCAACAAAATAGTTGAATACTCAATGAAAATATGTCAATTTTAAATCAAGCAGTTGAGCTTTCAACAAAAAAATGAAATTTCTTTCCAAAAAAATATGAGTTTTGAATAAAATAAAAGAATAATTCTTTATTTTACATTTTATTTACACTAAGTCAATAATCATATGAATATATGTACTACATGTATTTGAATGAAAATTCAGATATTTTTTTTAGTGATTTACAAGGTATAATTTATTTGGTCTAAGAAGCCATTTTTTGACACCTTGTACAAAAAAGATGTTGTGCATTCGTTAAACCTAATTTGACAGTTAAAAGGGTTTTGTACGAGAAAATTAAATTTAAAAAAATTTATTTACATAATATTTTTTTGCTACACTTTGAACGCAATTATTTGTAAGCAAATTAAGCTAAGAATGAGTAAAAAGCCTTTCTAAAGAAGTTGGTACTTGACAATTGAATTCGGGCTATTAAAATTAGTAATTTTCTACTAATTCAGATTTAGAGAGGTATTTGAATAGCCTTTTACTGTTAAAGAGATCTCCCATTAATATTTTTGTTGGTCCATTAACGATTTTCGAAGATTACATGGCCAAAATTCTAAAGTAATTTTTTTACATAGACATGTGGGCTAAATTAGGTATATTATTGTATATTAAGTAACCCTTTAACTTTTTCTACCAAACTTGTAGTTTCCAGTCCAAATAATTTAGTTTTGTTCCCTTTAGTTTTGTTCAAAAATCCCTGAATGTCTCAGATACGTGTAAAAAATGTAATCCACAACTAAAATCTGCTCTTGTTCTCTCCAGGAGGACTGACAGCAGACCGAGGGTGGTCGGCACATGCCATCGCTACTGCATGCGTTGATGATTCGAATAGTTTCAATCTGTTCTTCGCGGTGGTGTTTTCTGCCTGGGAGTTAGTTCAGAATCTCATATATACATGCAAACACACGAAGAGCCACAAAGCATACTCGTACATATATCTATGTGTATGTAGTTAAAAGCAAGCACGACTTGGGTACGGTACCGGCACTCGTGGGCGCCTGGTGTTGTGCTCAGAGAGCAGCAGCTGAAGAAGTAGAAGCAGAGCAAAGCAGCAAAGGGGTGGGGGAGGATGAGGGAGACTGATTCTATATGTAGTCCCGAATCTTAGGCGGATCAATTATTACGCCCGAAACACTCGAGGTGTATGTACCCTCCTCAAGGGTTCTTCGAGAGTCCTTCCGAAGTGTTCCGATCGAAACTCACAATCAGGTTCATCTCGATAACTTAGTAACCGGTACCTTATTCAACGGCAACCTCATTCTTATAATTACATAGTTCTGTCGCGAAGAGGCTCAGAAAACAGTTTACGAAGTGGTGATCACAAATTACAAGTGAGTTGTTGCAGTGGTGACAATTGGTCCTGTGTGCGTGTTGGCATGACACGTGCGGTTTGAGAAGAAAAAAAAATTAATCGTGCAGAAGAACTCATCAAGATGCCGAGGGCATTTCTTATCACCCACCGCCGGTACAATGGCACTGAGGAACTTCAGGAAACTGTTCGAGGTATGATTGTTCTTCATATTAGTGCATGATTTTAAACAATTCTTTTCTTGAATATTCTAATTTATATAACTTTAGTCTTTACAAGGCTTTATTTTTTCATTAATTTAAATTTCTGCTTAGCTTTGTCTAATAATAATCAAATTATAAAAGAATAAAGTAGCCCTTTCGTGACAACAATTTTAGGCTGTAATACTGTCACGTTAAAGGTGATTCCAAGTAACAATCAAAACAATTCGAAAATTCAGGAAAACAGTGAAATTAACTAAGAGCGGTAAATTGGCTTGAAACACTATCACTTTAAACACGTTTATAGTTTGTCGAAGTTTGTAAATGTGAAGAAAAAAGCTGAAAGCTGAAAAAATGATTAATTATAAAGAATGTTACTTGTTCCACAAACGTTACGAAAACGTTTTTGTACACCGTTCCTGGAACGTTCTCAAAACGGTATAAATGTTCTGTATCCACTGGGTAGGGTTTTTTGATGACAACGGGACCTAAAATTTTTCAGGGATTCTCCATAAAAACTATAGAAAAAAGATATTGTCTGCAATCATTTTTTCTAAGTGAAGGGTATATAATTGAACATCTAGGAAATTAGAAGCGAACTTTTGAAATTTAAAGAAAATGCTAAACACACATTCGAAATATTTCAATTTAGTATAAGTTGCAGAAATACCTATAAGATTGATAGAAACGTCTCGTAACATCGACAAATATTTTGCATCAGCGCAAGAATCTGCAATCCTAGGTATATTTCTCACAACCTGTTCCTTAATTTTAACGTTTTCATTTTAATCAGTAATTATTATATATATTTAATTTGTCCGTAATCGAATATAAAAGCTTATGATTTAACAGGTGGGTTTCGTGTTTTTCGCTACAGTCTTCGCGTCTCAAGCAAAATTTTTAGAATTTTATACAATAGACAATAGTTCCGTAAACCTTGTTAAAAATTAATGATATATATAATCAGAAATTTCAAACTTGCAATATCAACAGCTTAATAAGATATAAAGCATTAGTCTCTTTTTATTTTACTTTTTTATTATTATTATATTATTTAAACGTCTTTGCTTTGCTTTAAAGTAGAACTTATTTTGTAATTTTAAAATAATAATAAATACCACAATATAGGTAATATAACATATATAACATAAAACTGTTCGTATTAACATGAAATAACAGGCATGTGCACCTATTACTGGATCCCTATTACTGCAGATTTATAGGTTATATTTTGGAAACTAAACTTTTTCTCATACAACATTTTTAAGAATAATTGAATATCGTAAAAATTACAAAAATTTATCAATTACTTTAAGTTTTTGTTTTATTTAAATGTCCCAAAAAAAATTCCTTTAAATTTGAGTAAAATCGGTTAAAATTAAGAATCAGCTTTCAATGTATTGTTCAGAATTCGTTAGGGAATAAGAATCAATTATTAATTTTGAGAGTGAATGGTTTTGAGTAACACTTGTAGCTTTTTGGATCATGGGTTAGAGTTACTAAACGGAATAGTAAATTATGGACGGGCCACTACTGTAGTAGAATCTACTGAACGCGTGTTTAGGCGATTCTACTAGTCGCTGAAGAGTAGCTTCTACTACGCACGCTGTCACACGTACGATTCCGGTTCAGTAGATCATACTGAAGATGAATGTTTTCTACTGAACAAGAATCGTACATGCGACTGCGTGCGCAGTAGATGCTACTCTTCAGTGATTAGAAAAATCGCGCTTAAAATTATAAAAAATAATCCTTAATAATATACAATTGCACATAATACATGATTTTTTCAAGATTTTAATTTTTTAACGCTTAAATAACAATTAAAATTTTGCACGCAACGGGGGAGATTCGAACGCATAACCTAAGGCACGCTAATCAACAAGTCCAACCATTCGTCTATCGAGACTAGTTGTCAGCAGCTTGAAAAACCAGGAATGGATTCTGAAGCATATACAAATTAGAATTATATCGTCTGCTGAACAGATGGTCAGATAGTCAGCGTTCGTACTCTTCTGTTCAGTAGAATCAACGCACAAAAAAAATCCAGCGATACGTAACAAAATGTCTGTACAAATAGCCCCTTTTCCAGAACAGCCTATATTTGTACCGACAAAATCTGGCTGCTTGTACCGAAATTTCAGTAAACGAAGTGTATACAATTTCGGTACCGGTAAAAAAATTATCGGTACCTGTGATTAGTAACGAAAATAACGCTGTTCGAATCACTAACCCTTTCAACATAACGTGGGAGCTGTAAGGCACCCCTGTGATTACTAAACGCGAATTGTAGCATATACTCTACCAGTTCTCTCCATATAAGGCACAAATTTGAATTTTATGTAATATTGCGATTTGTTAATTCTTTTTTTATTTTTTTTATTATTTTAATAATCATTAATCGATATTGTAAGATTACTAAGTTGTCTTTTAACTTACTTTAATTTGTTAATTTTTTTAAAGTAAATCGCGAAATGAACGTATTTTCTAGACTTTATGAGTACTTTAATCACTGATAAAAATAAAATAATTTTTTAAATCAATTTTACATTTATTTAAAGTTAACGTCTTTGTTCAAATGTAAAGTTCATCTAAAAAAGCAGGAGCAACATTTTATCTCACTAGATTTTCTACAGATATTAATGTTTAGAGTGCTGATTTGTTTTCTAAGAGTACTTGTAAACGTTAAAATAAATTTAAATTATTTAAAAAAATTATTTTGTTTTTAAATATAATGTAAATATACTCTGCAATTATTTAAATAAATTATGGTATTTTAATAATTGATGAAAGAATTCATAATCTTTTGAAAATACGTGCATTTCTCGACTTACACAAAAAAGAAATGTTTAAACAAATTAAAATTGTTTAAGAAATTACAAATTAGTTAAGAGATAACCAAGTAAACTGTAAAAAGCGTTAATGAGCCGCAATATTATGTGAAATTCAAATTTGTCACGTGTATGGGGTTTTCTTAAGGAGCCCCTAAGAGTGCCTTAAAGATATTCACCCTCAACATTTATGATTAATTCTTATTATCTGACGAACTCTAAACAATATACTTAAATACGGAATTATTTTTCACATTATCCTGCTTAATTTTTAACCGATTTCGCTCAAATTTTCTAATTTTTTGGGACATTCAAACTACATTATATGAGTATATATTCTATACGTCACATATATAGTATCACATTTGACCCTTCAACATTTGAAAGGATAGAAAATTTAGTTTCACCATCGGGGTAAACAACTCCTGCAATCGGTATACAGAGTTTATTACAATGACCCTGTTGTCACCTTGAAATTTCACAGTGCAATCATGCAATCGATGTACACCAAATTTTGAAGTTATGTACATCTCAGTTTCACCCCTTCTATGTAGTGTTAATATTTATTGAATTATTGCAGAGAGATATTAATAATAATTCAAACTGAAACATAGAATGCGACAATTATTCATCAATTCCTAATGAGTGAAGGGAAATTACAAAATTTAACTCGAGAATTTAATATACCCATTGTCACGTAAATTTTCTTTGATGAAATGAGGTTTTAATATTATGAAAGTGGGAAATATAAATTTGGAATACTCTAATTTCTAATAGATCACTGGAGGAGGTTCTTGACTTCAAAGTTTGAAGGCAAAAAAGTGGTTGGAGAGTCGTTGTGGTGCCGGAGGTGGTAAACCTGTGGAGTAGAGATGGTCTGTGGCATGCGTATGCTTCTAAAAAAACTTTTTTTTTAAGTAGAAAAGCTCTAGCGTGTGCATAAGAATAGCAATAGAAGACGCCAAGATGCGTCACGCGATACACGATGCATACCGTCGCGATGCCGTCAACCCCTCCACGGAGAGTCCGTCGGAACTTACATTAACCCACACGTACTCAATCCAACTAGAGCTCTATTTCTGTACTTCCCAAAAACGGAGCAGACGCTAAAATCCTCTTTCCCTTCAGCTCAAGTCTCAATGTTGTACCTTTTTGAGCACGCGACTCTGGAAATAGAATAGTTTGACGAAAAAAGTAATTTAAAATCATTAGTGCTATATACGCTTTGCAAGCTCAAATAATTTTATACTTCATATTTTCATGAATCAATATTCGACTTCAAGTTTTTTGATGTGATATTGGCAACCACTTATGTTTTTCTCAACTGCCATCTTCTGCAGTGGGAATGTATTTTTATAATAAAATACAATCAAGTAAAACAAAGCAAAAAACGTGATTTTTTTATAAAAATTTGTAATTTCTTGTAAAATTTGATTAGCTAATATGCAAGTTGAATCAATTTTGCATACCAGCGGCCTGTAAAGGAAAGAAAGGCGAACGTCTGTAAAGTATGGAATATCTCTACATATTATTTTACTTACATGTTGGTTTATGAGTATTATCATCAAAAATAATTTGACATGTGGTTACAGTCGGCAATAGGGCGTTAGTAACGTTTGAAATGTTGCGTAAGACTTTTAATTCAGTTGCAACAATTTTATTCAAGCAATCCAGAATATTGAGAACTGGATAATTTTTACTTATTTCAACTTAAAATTGGAAAATTAAAATTAAAGGAATAAGAGTTTAATTATCCCTGCTGGTAAATTACAATAATGCACAATAATGTACGAATTGATTTTCTTTTTGTAAACATTTGAAATTATTTGTAGAATTTTGTAAAAGTGTCAGAATTATAGCAAGAAGTATATTTTTGTTTGAACATTCCACAATTTTAATCGATTATTTAAAAAATAATGAACAAAAAATGTTACAGTTTCTTTATACTAATAATGAGGATGCTTGCATTTTTACCAGTGTTTATACATGCTTTACTAGCTCCCTAGCAGATCGCAAAGTTTGAAAAACCACCTTATCTAAACGGAGAAAGAGTTTTTTGCGATATATTGTCATTTTTTGGATAAATTGCAACTCCTTGGCAAATTACAAGTTTACATTGGTTATTTGAACAGTTTATTTATAGTAATATATTAAACTAATAGCTGTTTAATAAATTGAGATTGAAATGTTTAACTATTCTTTGATATATATTAAAATCTTTGAAACCATTAATAAATTAATAGGTAAGCTATTTAAGTCAAAGAGCGCATAACAATTGTTTAATCCCTCAAAATTAAACAGTTATAGTTTGAGGCTTTCAAAGTTGGACAATTTATAATTTCGACCTTATTCGATCTCAATAATTTTTTTTTTCTTTGGGTTTTCTGATCCATACGTATGAAGAACTCATAAGCTGCTTTTATTTTTGGACCTGAAACCCTCATGAAAAAGAAACGATTACATTTGAGAAACATTACTAAAGATTAGGTTGAATAAACGATTCTTGTTGTGTATATCAAAGCTTCGACATTTAATTTAAACGACTTTAGACTCGAGAAGCTTTCATGGACCAGAGCCAGAGGCCTTCGAAACGGTCGTGATAGCTTTGAGTACCACGTTTTCTATTTGTCAGTCTTCTAATGTTCTTTCTATTCTAAATGCTTGCAGAATACAGTCCCGAGCGCGGACTTAGGGTTGCGGAATACGGAGGCGGTCAGCCGACCTCGGACGGCGCCAGCGAGTGTGGCAGCGAGACCTCGTCAGAATGCCCGGAAGAGCTTTACAACCTGACGACGTTGGCGGAAGTTAGTCTGGCTGCTGCCGCCGGAACCTTGATCCATCCAAACGGAATCCTTTACGAACGATCCTTGTCACCCGGATACACGCAAATCGTTGAAAAAGATAGACCTTCTAGGTCACCTTCGAAACAACAGCATCACCCAATCAGAGATGTGAAGGTAATTTTTCATTTGCAATAATCATAAACATATGAGGCTACACACTTGTTTATTAGCTTTTTAATGCGCCACTACTAAGGACAACGACATGTCCTATTTGATAACTTTTAATATGTTCAAAAAGGGCGCAAAATCCCCCATTTTGATTATTTTTCTGAGAGACTACTAGATGTCCTTAAATATGAAGCCATATGGACCCTGAGAATTTGAATCTTCTTTTTTAGACACTCGAGGTGCTTAGGACGAGCAAGGAGGAGGAGCAGAGCCTACAGGAAAGAACGAGGCTCTTCTTCGAAAGAATAGAGACCGAACGAGAGATCCTGGAACGAGGAACACAAAGAACTTCCCCCGACCTCCTGGATATACGAATCCCAGCGAAGAATTCTCACTACCCCGTTTGTCGCGACGAAGATGTTAATTTCTCAGCTTCATCAAGACACTCTTGTGGGTCCGAGTTTCATGTTGGACCATCTTCTATTATTTCAACAAATCTACCTAGAAGGGCAACTTCCGTTCAGTCGGAAACTTCAAAAAGTGAAGAGAGTGAAGACCACGAGTGTCCTGACTGTGGGAAAAAGTATTCAACTTCATCGAATCTGGCGAGGCACAGGCAGACACATCGGTCGCTTGGAGATAAGAAAGCTAGGAGATGTCCGCATTGCGACAAGGTTTATGTCAGTATTCCGGCCTTCAGCATGCACGTCCGGACTCATAACCAAGGGTGCAAATGCCACTATTGTGGCAAATGCTTCTCTAGACCCTGGCTACTTTCGGGACATATTCGCACCCACACAGGTGAGGAATTGAATTTGACATTTTAAATGCGTTTTCAGATCCAACGCAGGGTTGCTACAGAATTTTTATTTCAAAATTCGAGGCTAATTAAAAAATAGATCTAGACCTCACAGTGACGGGCCCATTTAAGTAAAGATGGACTAATCTTTGATGATTTTCAAATTCGACGCCTTTTCTAAGTTCTCAAGAGCATATTTTCAAAGTTCCATACCTTCTCCAGGTTTTACAGCCACTTTAGTGGCCCTAATATGTAGAATACTTTTGCAACACATACATAATGAAGACAATCTCCATTTAATGTAAATAAGTACTACAACATCTACTCATTTACATCCTTAACTGAATCCCCATTTAATATTAAAAACAAAAATATTTTTAAATAATAATTGTAAAATACCCGAAAAATTTTTGTTTTCAGGCGAGAAACCCTTCAAATGCACAATTTGCAACAAGGCGTTTGCTGATAAATCGAATCTACGGGCCCACATTCAAACCCACTCGAACACAAAACCCCACGTGTGTGGTCGTTGCGGAAAGGCCTTCGCCCTGAAATCCTATCTCTACAAACACGAAGAGTCTTCTTGTATGCGCTCTCTTCATCGAGCCTCCTCGGAAAAGCGAGATGGTCCAGATCCTCAAAACCCCATTACGACAAAATCGACTTTATCGACACCATCGACAACGAATTTATCGCCACCTCCCTCGATTCACAACAGAATTATGTCGCCTTGCTTAACTGCATCACCGACCAGCGTCATAGTTCCTCGTCTGCAGGGACTGGCGAACGATCAGAGAAGTTCATCTGCCTTCTCTGCCATCATCAGGCATACGCAAACTCAAATTCCCATTGCTGTTGAGTCTTTAAGAACCTCGTCGGCTAAGCGCTTCTGTCGAGAAAGAACTCCGGAAGTCCTCGATCGCGAAGCTGAGAAGTCTGACTATCTGTCCAGGATGGTCATTCGTACTTCAGTCATTTCCCCGAATCCGGAACATCTTGGGAGATTTTCCAATGAAAAGAAGCCTCCCTCTTTTGATTATACTGACCCCTCCAGGGTTTCAGCCTTCTCAAGACCTATGACAATGGCTTTGAATCTGGCTATTGCTTGAAAAACCATGAAATTTTCAGCATCAAAACTACTCTGTAAAAGAATTTTAATTTCTTACCAGTCTAAGTCCTCGAAGCAATAATCAAATTCGGATTACTTATTAGTTTTTAGAAGACGATACGTTGCTTATGCAAGAAAGATATTTGGGTTTCGATTGCCTAATCCTCTGCAGCATTAGTGAGATTTATATTTTGTGATTATAGATACCAGTTCTCAAAAAGATGTTTATTCTCCGAATTTTTTTATTTCGTCGTTCCAGCTTTTGCTCATTTTCCTGCGTTTTGTACTTTTTGGTTTCTTAATACCTGCTGAATTCGTTTGAATTTCTCAGAATATTCAAAAATTATTACAGTATATATTGTCACCGCAGTGCCAAAACGAGATTATTCTAAGTATCTTCCTAATAGGGACCACTTAGCAGATAAATTTTAGGAATAAAGATATCTTTAAAGTTTCGAATGTGCCTTAATGTAAAGTGTTTTCATACGGAAAGTAATCCTTAATTATATAATGTCCTAAGGGAATAAAATTGTGAATGACTGACAAAATGAGTGTTAACTTTGAACTTAATTTTCATTTGCCGAAAAAATGTGTTGTAAAAAGTTATTAGATGAGATTATTACAAAGTATATAATACTAGTTAATAATCTAATTATTGGACATTTTTTCTACAGAAACAGGATTTTTGCTTACTTTCCATTACCTGCTATTGTTGTTCTTTTAATGCAGCAAAGTATATTGTCTTTTATTAAATCCTATTTCTGCAAATGAAAATTAGAGGATATTTTATTTAAAAAAATGTGAATTTAGGAATAATGTAAGTTGAAACTTTATTTGGATATTTGCCCTTCTCTGACAGCTATGGGTGGTTGTAATTAAAATATTTTTTAAGTAACTAGTCGTTTTTATATTAAATAAAGCATCGAGGTGTGAAATTCGTTACATCGCGAATAGTAGTACGCCCTCCTCGGGAACATATGCAATACTTAATATTTATTCACGTTCTATTACCCAACGTTGGTAACGGACAGAGTGTAAACTAGTCGTTCTGTTTTGCGATCGCCAGAGTAAATGTTCACTTTTGATTAAAAACTAACAAATTCAAACCTTATTAAAAATTTTAATGTAGATTTATGATTATAAATGAAACAGAAATTAAGTTCATTTTGGGGCGAAAGTTAGACTTTTTAGAGTTTTATATCTCTGAGAGTCGAGCATAGATCGCAAGACAATGGTGTAATATATATTTCGTAAGTTGATGTAACAAGCCTAAGTTTAATGATCTATGTTAAAAATACGTTTCAACGATGCGGTAGATTTGTCAGAAAAAGCTATTAGAGTCCTAAATTAAAATTAGTAAATATGATTTTTTGTAATTAAAAAACTGAAAATTATAGTAGATTCTAATCGAATTGATTGTTACACTGCGAGTGTACTTAAGTATAATTTGCATTCTAGTAAAACGTGTGCAAACTTAAAACAGATTTTGTGATCTCTTGTTATAAAATTAAAAAAGAGCTTAGTTGTTAAAACTTCGTTAAAGTGAAGTAATGTTTAGTTCCATGGATGATAAGTAAATTATTAAATATTCATTAAAATTTATTCACAATGACTAAAAAATTTTTGAAGTAAAATTATAATTTATGGTCTGTATGAGTGTAAACAATATGTGTCTAAAACATGATGTAAATAGCATTCCCATCCGAAGTGAACTCCTAACAAGTAACATTGTATAGGATACAAGGTTAGAGTCGTGTAGAATATAATTTATATTTTATAGTCGTTTATACACCAGAGTGCCTGTAGACATATTTGTTCATTTTTTTACGAATTGTGAAAACTTTGTTAGTAATATGAGAAAAACAAATATAAATTGTCCAGATATATATAGTATTGTTCTTATTTTACAATTTTTTAGAATAGAATCCTGGATAAATTCCCTGGTGGAATTCCACTCGCATCCGAATGATTCCATAGCGAGAATTTTCATTCCGCATAAATCCATCGCACGGCGCGAGCTCATTCCGAATGATTCTGTGCCATTCCTCATTCGGCCCGTATAATTCCGCACATATCAGACTAAAAATTCCATTATGTCTGATTCCGTGAAAAGACGCCAATTCATTCAGATTAATTCGTGCCATTCAGCACTTAATCTGAATGATTCCGCATCGATCGGAACGAAATTCTTATTACTTTTGTATCCGCCAAACAACGCGAGCTCATTCCGACTGATTCTGTAACACTAAGAATTCAGTCTGAATAATTCCAGGATGGTCCAGAAGGAAAAAAACCCCTAAACGGAGGCGTAACAACTGTCCCGAAAGCCGAACCGCCCCCGGGTTTGGTGTTTCAAATGGTGACTCTGGAATACCGGGCGAACTCTCAGAGTATGCAGCCTTATCCTCGCATGCGGAGCTCTATAAGGATTGACGAATCCTTTTCCCTAGCTGATCGCGGGAACAACAAACATAGTTGTAGTAAGTGCGGTTTAAAATAATGAAATGAGCAGAGTTCCCGACAATGGTCCGGACAACAATGCCGACTACCCTAGAGTTGGGGGAGCCAATCAGGACGGAGTCAATGTGATGGACCTGCAAAGTCTCAATACTTTTGAATGGACGGATCAACTCTGGAACGATCTGTTGGCGTGCTATGTTACAAGTATGGGCCCTAAACGACTGCATGCACTGTGGTGCGAAAGACACCAAGAGCTCTCGCATTTTTCACATAAACAACTAAGAAACCCAATCTGGCAGGAATTTCAACGCCATGGTTTGACATTTTGCACACGAACTGCGAATTTGTTATCACACTTTTAACAAGTCAAAGCTGTAGACCATCAGGCAGCATATTGTTGACAGGATACGGGTACTATCTGAAGCTAGAAGAAGAAGTCTAAAGCGGAGAGAGAGATGGGTCAGAGAAAACAACCGTTTTTCTCTGACCTATCTCGACCCTTAAATGACCCTCCAGTTACTGCCGATTATCAGCCCAAGCCAGACGAGGTCGCATCATTTTGGAGAGGAGTCTACGAAGTTCAGCGTGCACTGAAAGAAGACTCACAGAACATAAATAGCTTTAAGAATCTGTGTAATGCCCTCATAGCACCTGAGAAACAATGCCTATCCATCACTACTGAGAAGGTGAAAAATTTTTAAGAGGCATGAAGAATTATTCCACTCCGGGACCAGATGGTATCAAGACCTTCTGGTGGAAGAAGTTTCCTTCAATCCACCAACATCTGGCCCTCATTTTCAGCTTATATCTAAAGTCAGAAGAGCCTATTTGCGAGTTGTTGGTGGGAGGACACACAGTGCTTCTCCCGAAAATGGGCAACATGTCTGATCCAGAGAATTACAGGCGAATCACTTGCCTGAACACACTGTATACGATCTTTACAACTTTCCTACATGATGGGAGTTTTCGGACAAACACACCTGTGTTTTAAGAAATGTACGAACAAAGCTGCCGAAACGCATTTGGCCTTGACTTGAATATCTATCTCGAATTCTGACTCCTAAAAGTCCGGATTAAAAAAGCACGGGAGAAGAACTTCCGTGAACAACTCGATAAGAGAATGCACGGTATTTTCCACAGAAATGTGGAGGATCAGTCAATATAACGTTATTTTAACAATGTCGTGCGATTTCAATCTTTCTTTCGTGACTTCGTTCGACTCTAGTTTTTGAATTCGTTATTTGCTGACTTCGATGAATTCAAACAATGACTGTCGACTTTGTTCTGACTTTGTCCTGCCTTTATGACTCGGTTCGACTCAGCGATTATTGTACATTGCAGCGTGGTGTCCTTTTCAATTATTTTTATACCGCTACGTTGTATGCCAACTCTTTCCTTATTCTTACGACTTCAAGTATAGTTTTACTGACTTCGTCATTGCCGTCATTGAATGAAAGTGCCGTAGTTTTTGAATTTTTGATTCCACATAAACAACATTTTTTCTCTAATTCACCTTTAATTCTTGTTTTATCATCCTAATTCTATTCAAAAAGCAATAAAATATTTAAACTTTATGCAAAAAAATTTTTGTAGAAGTTGATAAAAATGAACTTGAGTGAAAAAATGTTGAATCAAAAAAATATTATTCCATAAAATAAATTTACCTGCGTAAACAGAAGGTATTAACTTATGTCTCGGAGCCACTACCCAGTCGTGATCTGGCAGAACAACTCTGTATTCAACGTGCGTGATCATTGGAGCCTGAAGATTGGCTTCAGCCAAGCCTATTGGTACCCTCGATTTGTCATCTTGACTCAGGAAACATGCTTCGTTCGGGCTCAAGATTGATGCTATTTCTTCCAGGTGATTAATTGTTGCCTTGCAAAATTTGCCGTCTACATGCTCCATATGAGCGTCTTTTCGTGCTTTTATTAATTTCACAGGGGCAGTTTTCACATGGCTTTTCCCTTCCGACGAATTGCCGCGTTTCGGAAGGAGGCGCAGATAACGCGCACTTTGACTCAAATTGAATCCTTGCCTCGATAATTCTTCTTTCATTTCTTGTAAAGTTTTAATACTTCTCAAAATGTCTTCTTTGTTGCGTTCATGCGAAGCTGATCCATGAGTTGCAATTTTTATTATCGTCTCGAGCAATTCTGGTTGCTCTATTTCAAGTCTTGGGCGTCAAAAATTTTTTTTCTTTAAAAATTTCCCAATTTCTGGATTCGATAGACACAACTCATCTAAATTCTTCCTTGTCTGTGCTCGTGATTTTTTTGACGCTCTTGATCAGCAATTTTCAATTTTAATTTCTTTTCAAGTTCATTTTTTTGTGTTTGTAATTCTTCTAAATTTTTTTATTGTTGTCGTTGTTAATAATATCGATTCTCGATTTCAATAAAATTCATCTAGAACTTTCGTTGGTGGTTTTTCTTGTTTTGAGTCAGTAGATGAAGTTTGTGGCTTCAAAGCTTTATCATCATCAGGCTCATTTTTTTCAACTCGCTCAGTGGGTTTCGAAATCTCTTCCGCGTTTGTTTTTGCTTTCGCCCAAAACTGCATTAGAGTTCCCTTTTGATTCAATACGGTTGCCTCATTCTTCTAAATGATGAAATTCACCTCTTCAGTCAAATTTGGAGAGCCCTTGATTTTTTTCCATGTTTCCACGGCTTCCTGTTGGACGACACTTTTCTTTTTGTCCTTTGCACATTTCAAGTACGACTGGAAAAGTGATTGGAACAATTTGTTTTTATCTATCCTGAAAAATAAGTTACCGTGGCCATATTGAAAAAAATTGAATTTTATTACAATGCAATTATATTTCAAAAATTAAAAAAAAATTTTTTTAGAGTTTTACAAATTATTTGACCTATATGATATCTTGAAATTCAACAATATTCATAGTTTGGGATTCCGTAGGGTATATTCAAAGAAAAAAATAATCAGATTATATCATGGAAAATTTTTTTAGCCATTAGGATTTCAAAACGCGAATTTATTTATAAGTTCTAAGATTAATAAATTTGTGTTTTTGTTCCTTGCCAAAATTTAAGATATTCTGAAATCAGTTAAAATCTTACAATTGTAGACAATTTTTTTTTATTACAAAATTACAAAATAGCTCAAAAATTTGAATTCTTATAAATTAAAAATTATGTAGAATCGCATGTAAGCTAGTCACTTTAGAATTCAAAAAATAAGACAATCTTCTATTTAATGAAAATTCAAAATAAAAAAAAAAATTTTATTCGATCCACTTTTGTTAATAGTTTAGAATCTCTCAAATTTTGAAGTTTTGCATTTTTCAAAATATCGCACAATGAATAATAGTTGAGAACGTCTATGAATATTTTACAATTTAATGAAAAATTGAGCGATTTTTCGGAAATTCGCTGATTCCTCACTCTTTTACAATTTTTTTTTTCGTTTTCAAAATTCTAAAAATTGAAAAATTCGTAATCTTACGCAATATTTTCTAAGAGCCAAAATCAAAAAATTCATAACTTTATTCAAGATTTTATGAAAGCCGGAATTGAAAAATTCATAACCTCATTCAAGATTTTCAAGAAGCCTTAAAAATTGATATTTGATTAAAATTTAGCGATTCCACAGAATATTGTACTTACTTAGGGTAGAGTGGGGCGAGATGAGCATAGTTATCTTTTTAATGCCAGTATTTAAAATCTTCAATTTATTGCTTGAAACTAAGTTGCTATATGTATTCTATAAACATTTTTAATAATAATTTCACCAAGATTAAGATTAATAAAATCTAATTTGCGGTATTAGAAACGAAAATGAAAAACTAGTGCGCTTGGCTCATATC
>JAAAKG020158768.1:0-56671 GCA_010014905.2 Druon quercuslanigerum | reverse complement strand
CTTTTTAACCCTGCAAAAAAACTATTGCGATTACTCCGTGTCATTTTAATAGGAATTTTAACGTAGAATCCGAATTTTAACTAATTAAAAATTGATTTTGCTGTTTTTTTTAGTTTTGATATGAAGGTTACGGAAGGGCTACGATGTGGCTACTATATGGCTACGCTGTAGAGTAGCCGTTCCGTTCACTCGGTTCGCCAGGGCAAGTATATCGTGAAATAACGCAAGGTAATGTAAATTTTTATTAAATGAATTATATAAAGTTTATTTTCGTGTGCTATTAACGACTCACTCAAAAGAAAGTATAGATTGCAGAATTTTTCAGAGATTAAAATTTTATTATGAGAAAAATTATACAACAGTAAGGTAAAATGAGAATCGCTAGGGACGTCTACATTGTCAGGGCTGAAGTTAAAAAAAACCCAGCCCTTGTACAAACTTGAACATTTTTAAGTTCCGTTTAATATTGTAGGACTATATAAAATATTCAAATATGTAGATTATTATGCATTTTTGATTTTATTCCTTAAATTATAACCTAATTCAATTTAATAAACTTTATATAAGTTCAATTTGTAAGTTTTTAATGCTCAAATTAGCACAAATTTAAAACATTTAAAATAAATAATAATAATAATAATGATAATAAGAAAGCATCCAGGGGTGACTGTTGTCACCTACAACGCTCAATTGTATACCTACAGCATCATCGCAGGAAGTTTCAAGTTTCGTATTAGATTAACCAATAACATCCTGATTTCATCGTCACTTGACTTTGTCCATGGCTATGATGTATAACCGAGTTCACCCAAGTAAAAATTTTGAATAATATAATATTAATTTCGATGAAACGGGGACCAGAAATTTTTTGTACGCCCTGACGTACACGTACTTTATCTTTATAGCCGAGATTTTTTTCTCGATATTCTAAGTGTTATGTTAGCCGCGAGGTTTAGTCGTTAGTGATCGAACGCGCTAAACTTATATCAGGTGGTTCGAGACCCATCACAGCGTTTTCGATTTTTAAATGTGTTAATATCGTTCAAAGCGTGCGATTATATTATATGTACTGTATTGTAATTTAATGTAATTGTTTAAGTTAAACTGTGTCAGGATGTGTGCAGTAGTGGATGATCTTCCACAGAATCTGGATGCATCAAGAATTTTTTTTCGCTCGCGCACGAAATTTTGCATGGCTGAGATGTAGAAATCAAATATTTAGAGCGGTAAACTTTATTTTCTTTTATTGAAGCAGCAACTATCATTTCGACTCATTTTACCTAACTGTCAGGTAACGGACATCTTATTTTACCCAACTGTCAGGTAATATTTATTATCTAGTTGTATTATTTCTTACTGAATTAAGAATTAAATTATAATGAATTTATATCAATATTTGATATTTTCATATCAAATATTACCCTATTTCATTATACATGACTGAAAGTGAAAATTTAATAAAATGCCGTAATGTGCTCTATTCGCTGAACTACGTTATGTAAAATTTACACACAAATATTCTTCGGATGACACTTTATAAAACAATGTTATGATTTACAAGTTTATCACGGCTGGCATTTGAGTTTTGGTTGGCGCGTTCAATAAGCGTACAGGGGCGTCAACGACTGAATATGCGCAAATAACTATTATGACTATAGGATGATGATAGTCATTTGCTGCCCAGGCCTCCTATTTATAAACGGCTACTTTTGGAACTAAAAAGACCTTGATAAAATGCGTAGATTGCGCATATGTTACAATATCTACATTATTAAAATCTCATAAGAGTTAGATAAATTGGAAACATTGCCTGAGGGTGAAATGTTGTATTTGATATTAATAGTATGTACGTATTCAGTTTGCTACTAGTTTCGTCAAGAGACTGCTGCAAGCAAGCCAGCAATTCTATACGAAACCCGCAAGAGAAATTTGCTTGAATCGCGTCTGATAAGCGAATGTTCGATAATGAGCGGTTAGGAATATTTTGACTACTAGAAATTTCATGTCTCAAGCTAATCCAGTTTCTGACTTTAGATAACATCAATTTGAGTGAGATCCATATTTATTACTTCAAGATGTAACAAATTTTTTTTCTCTAAAAGCGTTGCAGCTCATTTTATGCATCCTAATTTCAAATGTTTTATTTTAATATTAGACTTCCAAAAAATGGATGCTATTTTTGTTCTACAAGTCAAAGGTAAATTGAAGATTTGGATGATATGCGTTTCCAAAAGTTGAAACAGACTTACAATTGTATTCCACTTTCTTACTATCGTTATGTCAATGACACCATTTTATGTGTCAAGAAAGACCACATTGACCTTGTAATTGATGCCTTTAACGCATATCAACCAAGTCTTCAATTTACCTCTGAATTGGAAAACAAAAATAGCATCCATTTTTTTGGTTTTAATTTGGTTAAAAGGTCGTTGCAATTATCTCACCAGCGTTTTAACAAGAAAAATCTAGAAATTGTCATACAAATCCTATTAAAAATGATCACCTTGCAGAATTGATCAAAAAAAAATTAAAGTACGTATGAAGAAAATCAAATATACAACAAACACCAAAGAGAAAGATGCTGCTTGTTAACAAAAATTCCTTAGACGTACGATGGTTTGTTTACCATATATACTAAAAAATTTTGATAAATTATCTACTTTATAAAAAAATTCAATACATCTCCTTCACCTTTACTTAAAACTACTTTAAAATAGATAACAAAACTCGGTAAAGATTATACAATAAAGTGAAACCGTAGCAATTTAGTTTATATAATCCGATGCAAAAACTGCGACGCATGCTATATAGGAAAGGCAAAGAGATCTTTAAAAACTCGTGTTAATGAACATGTCAAGTATGGAAAAAGTGAATCTGTTATCAACAAACATCAGAGAAAGTTAGCTATGCATTCGACTGGGATAATAAAAAAATACTGGATTTTGAATCTTTTTAAGATAAACGTTTAATTTCTGAGATGATCCAAATTCAGACTTGTGCGAATAGCATAAATAAAAAAGAAGATATCCATTCACTAAATCACAGGTACTTCCAGGTACTTCGAAAATATAATTCTTAATTCCTCACACTTTTAGCATACCGATTCTAGTTAGGATAATAAATTATTATCATCAATTACTTACTAAAAGATGTTGTAATTATCAAAAAGTTGTTTTCACAGTAAGTATTTACTATCATATTGATTTTGTGAACGTTTAGAAACGGAATTAGTATCCATGATAGTTATCAATTATTTGGAACTGTTTTTTTTTTGCAAATAGAAGGCACTGGTAAGTTTACTCCAAATAAAACTTTAAAACTAATTCCTGCTGTACTTTAGCTTGTCGAAAACTATAATCTCGATAAACCTGATGAAAAAAACTACAAAAGACCAACATATTGAAGTTTTAAAATATACATTCAAAAACTTTTCTTGAATCAACGTTAAATTCTGATTTCCAAAAGTAACACAGGTCAAACTTGTTCTATATAGTCGTCATTACTTCCGCATTTTGGAGCACGTAAATTAAACCAAAGCATGGGCACTAACACGAGAAACTGTAGGGCAGCTTTAGAGACACGAAAACCGCAAGTTTCCTACATCCAATGTGTATGGCAGCGAAGCACATTCCTGACCGGTGGAGTTTTCCACTTCCCACCTCATGTTTCTGCTAGGAGTTAGGACCCTCTATCTCACATTTTCTCCCTTCGTGTCTTTCTACAAAGGATACTGGCGGATGCGGGCTTTGATCTACCGGCATTCGATATCACGCGCTGCCTTCCGCCTGAGTGCTTAAACAGCCGAGAAAACAGGAAATAAAGAGAATACGAAAAAAACGAAGAGTATCTGGTAAAAGCGTTGCCAATCGCCTTTCGAGATGCGAAATTTGCCGAAACTTGTCGTGTACATTTAAGGATATCATGTACAAGTATTCACGTGCGGACCTCACAATAGTAACTGTTTCAGCAAAAAAAATAGCCTCAAGTATCAGAGACGTTCGACGTAAGTTTTATACATATAGCAATTACTAATGTTACTTAAAATTATAACTTAACGGGAAGACCAATAAAAATTCAGGCTTTAAAAGAAATTTTTTTTTAAGCCAAGAACTCACTTAACTTTGCACGAAATTATATGATGCAATAAACTCGTATTTTTAAACGAAATTCTAAAAAAATACTATATACCTTCTAAGTGGTAGAAATAATTTTCGAACTCGCAGCTGACTGACGTGTGCGCGTGATAAACTGTTTCTAGTAGTATAACTCATTGTCAGACAGCCATGGAGGGTTCCAAGTAGTATGCGTAATTTTAAAGCAGCCAAATGAATTGAAACATTCATGGATTTGAGTTTTCTTCCGTAGTGTTGTATGTGAGTAATAAAAGCAATGCTTCCACTATTTATTCCTTGCATCCTTATTTTTTACATTCTCATCAGAGAAGGTATTAGATTTGTGTAAAATTTGCCCCTCCCCCCGTTTTCGTCAAATGTCCACGTTTTGAGACCCCCTGAACCCGATAACTTTCGAAAAAATCACAGATTGGATAAAAATTTTGGATAAAAATTCAAAAAGTTAGCACATTTTGAAAATTTTTAAGACCACTTTTTTTCAAGGTTTAAAAATTCTATGTACAGTTATTAGTAGTACTCGAAAAGACTGACAGTTTATTTGAATGACTTTTTTGAATAAAAAAAAAATTACTGGAGTTATAGCAGTTTCAAAATCCAAAAAAACAAACGAAAATGAACATTTCAAGCCAAACAACGCACGATTGCAAAAAAAGTCAGAAGAGGAAAAACATTGGGTTTCGAAAGCCCTAAAAGATTATCATAATAAATTTTTAAACTTCTTCAAAAAATCAAAAATTCAAATTTTGATCCCGGAAAAAATAAGGAAAAATAAATTATTCCATTTTGCGGTTAAACTATGCAAGATACGAAAAAAGATGTAGAGACAAAAATTGTACAGCCAAAAAAGATCTACAAATTTGTTATGGGCCACTTTTTTTGGTTTTCGTTTTAATCATAAAAAATAACATTAAATATAAAAAAATAAATCTTTGGAAAATCGACACAAGGTACGAGTTAATGAGAAAATACATGTTATTTACCCAAAAAGGAAAACAAATTTCTTATTAACTATTTTTCAATGGGACACGTACTTTTTGTTTCGATCATAAAAAAATAACATTAAAAATTAAAAATTACATTTTTGGAAAAACGACACAAGAAATGAAAAAAACGAATTCATAAAAGTTGTTTGCCTCAAAAAGGTCTAAACAATTTTTATTTATAATTTTTCGATACGAAACATAGTTTTCGATTCAATAATAAAAAATAACATTAAGAATAATAAAATTAAATGTTTGGAAAATCGGAACAAGATAAAGGAGAAGATTTATTAGGGCGTATATTCCAAAACTGAACCAAGCAATACGAGATAGAAAAATAAAGTCAGAAAACATATCTCTGCTTTTTAAAAACCCTACAAAATTTCCTTCAATGTTTTTTTAAATAGACCTATAATTTTTGCAAATCCTCGAAAATACTATCGATATCTCAACAACTGAAATTTCAAGCCCATGACAAGAAATACGAAAAAAAAGTAAGTAGCATACACAAATTTGCGACTTTTTTCCGAGTCTCCAAAAAGACTTCCCTCTCATTTATATTTTCAAATTCAAGACATAAAAACTAAACAATTTATGCTTTCAAATATTTAAATCGAACTTTCTAAATTAAGGAGTCTAAAGCGCAACCATTCTAAAAAAATGCAAAACGTAGAAATTGAAAAATTTTGAGATAATATATTCAAAAATAAATATAATATTAAAAATAAAAACACTCTAAATTTTACAATTGTCAGTAACGTTTTAAAAAGCTTTCAAATTAAGCATTGCCAAAACAAACTTACATCAAGTTACATGTGTACAATATTAAAGATTCAATTTTGGAATTGTCTAATTTATACATTTTTAACTTACAAGTAGAATTATTGAACTTAAACAAAATTAAAAATGTAATTATTTTGCTACTAAATAATTACTTCAGTTCTAAGTGAAAACGGTTTCAATTTTAGAAAATATGTTCTCAAAATTTAAATGTTAATCTATTTGACTTTGAATGTTCAGTTATTAAAAGGCAGCGACTATCAGAGAAAGAAACATGCCTCAAATCTCCTTAGAGGATCTCTTAAGTTTATCATCTACAACACACCCTCAGGATGCCTCAAAAAGTAACCATAAATCCAAAAGTGTCAATTCTTTACAAAATATAAACAATTAAATACTTTTTCCATGTTTTTTTGCAACAAAATTACTATTGTTTGTCTGGTGCAATATTTATCAACATTCTAAAGCAATCTTTTACTGGACTACTTACCACTGTCCACTTCACGAAAAAAAAAGAATTTCCTTGAACTTTTTTTGTGGATTTTTTTTTATAACATAGAACAAATCATTTTTTAACATTAGTCGATTTGGATATTATTTTTTATTATTCAATAGATATTTACTTAAATAATTAAAGCAAGTTTGAGCGCACCTATAGAACGCATATTTGTTGGATCTCGCGCTACGTGCTCAGTCTTTGCACTGCCCCCACATTTGTGCATAAACTTTTCAAAATTAAAGGCCAAACCATCGACAACTGTAATTTAGTGATTATGAATTCTCTTTTGTTAAAGATCTTTTAAGTTTAACAAACACATTCTAATTACATATTTTCTATCTCGTGCTTCGCACTCGCATAAACTTTATGCTAAACACAACATTTTCGATATTATGTTTATTACTTTCTCATCTAGAGAAGGTATTAAATTTGTGTAGAATCTGACCCCTCCGGTTTTTGTCAAATGTCCACGTTTTGAGACCCCCTAAACCCGAAAAACAGGTTTTAAAGAATGTGTCTGTCTGTATGTATGTATGCCTGTCTGTATGTATGTATGTCTGCCTGTATGTATATATATGTATGTATATGTATGTATGTATATATGTATGTATGCATGTATGCATGGATGGATGGATGGATGTATGTGTATGTATGTATGTATGCATGTATGCATGTCTGTATGTATGTCTATATGTATGTCTGTATGAATGGCTGGGTGTGACTAAGATAAGTTTCGAAAAAATCAACAGATTGGATTGACCTCTGGTATACTCTTTGAGTGTCTCAAATTGAAGGTCAAGTTTGTTAGCCAGCCATTTTAAATAAAAATTCAAAAAGTGAGCACTATTTGAAAATTGCTGAGACCACTTTTTTCAATTTTTGAAATTTCTATGTACAGTTATTAGTAGTACTCGAAAATACTAATAATTTATCATAATGACTTTTTTCTATGAAAAAAATTACCGGAGTTATAGAAGTTTCAAAATCCAAAACAAAACGAAAATGAACATTTTAAGCCAAACAACGCACGATAACAAAAAAAGTCTGGAGGGGAAAAACGTTGGTTTTTAAAAGCCCTACAAGATTATCATAATAAATATTCAAACTTTTTCGAAAAATCGAAAATTCAAATTTTGATCACAGAAAAAATAAAAAAAAAATAAAATATTCCATTTTGCGTTCAAACTATGCAGTATACGATGAAAGATGTGAAAACAAAAATTGTGCGGCCAAAAAAGAGCTATAAACAAAATTTCAGAGCTATAGCAATTTCAAACTCCAAAGAAAGAAACGAAAATTAAGTCACGAAAAGAAGTCAATACGAGTCAATACGAGAAAAATGGGTTTCTTAACAAACTCTACAAGATTGTCATAACGACTTATTTTATTTTTTGGAACAATCGAAAATTTACATTTTTATTGCACAAAACATAATGAAAAATCAAAAATTCCATTTTACGCACAAAATATGCAAGATACGAAGAATGATGATTGGATAAAAATTGTGCACTCAACAAAGATCTACAAATTTCCTATAGGACACTTTTTGAAATAATAAATTTATCAGGGTAGCTGCGATTAAAGACTAGTAAAAAATAAAGAATAAATGATAAAATCATGTTAATGGACAAAATTAGTACTTTGCTTTGCAATATCTGAATAAGCAGTCCCGGTCCGAGGTAAAGAATTTATTATAATGAATTTTGTTTGTACGTATATATACATTAATTACATGTTACATTCTCATCGACAATGTGACGTGAAAGCGCAAATCATTTCAATAATTATTTGCAAATTTATTATATGTATATGTTCGAAAAACAACTTAGATACTATTTTCCCCTTTTTTCAGATAGTTGGAAAAAATCTTTCTGATCGTATAATTTATTAGCAAGGTACAGAAATATACGCTGAAGTGAAGGAATTCTCTTCTTTATTTGAAATCAAATACAAATTCAGTGATTTGTATATGAAGAACATATAACACGGAACGCAAAACGCGCTCAACCTTTTGGGTTTCTATGAACAGAAACGAGCGTGGATCGCGAGGCTTACATGATTTTTAAACTAAATATCGAGCGCCAAGCGCGTGTGTCTTGATTAGAATGTGTCCCTTAAGGTTGATAGAACATTAAGTAAATTAGTTCTTCTTTTTATGTAAAACTGACGCGATTGAACCAAAAGCATGTCATAACGATGAAGCTTACTAAGAGCGTATTAGCCCCCGAAGCGCATAATAGCGAGAACACAAAGTCCGAAAACCTAGAGACACGAACTTATATTGCCACTACCATATAAAAAAATTATTTAAATGGCATACTCTCAACTTTATGCTCCAGTCACGTGTAGAAAAGGATTGAAACACATTCTCTTCATCTGAATTTGTAAAAAGATTATCATTAATTTACATCAGTGGAAATGTTTACAATTATTCGTACATTTTTGGAAAAAGAGCTGAAAAGTATCTTTATACGCCTTTATTTAGGCGCCTCTTTTATATACTATATATTTAATTCTGACCATTTCATGAACACTGTGTTGCCTCATAGATGATATTTTGTAACGGGCTGATGTATCTTCGATGATCATAATAATGCGTTCAAGACTCAGTGAATTATAAGATTTATATTTGTACCAAATTTTTTTTTTGCGAATATGAACATTTTCAAAGTTCAGTACCTTTATTTATTTCCAAGACTTCATAATGATTTTTATGTTAGAGAAGATTCCCGAATAACACGGGCCCACAAAAAAAAATGTCTGCACGAGACAAGTAACTAGGCTATCCGTATGGATTTTCAGCCGCTGAATCCAAATCTGGCCTCTGAATTTCTTTTACACATCTTAGTTTCTCTCTAGATGCAGGAAATATGGAAAAACCTTGGAATATTCTCGACCTTAGTTTACTAGTATACCCGAAAATAAACACATGGATGTTATATTCTTGAGTGAAGCGACTTATAGTTACTTAATTTGTACACTTAATTTAAGGTCTTGCTCATGCTATACAGACTTGTATAACAAAAAATAACAAAAATGATATATCCTTTACAGTTTTGCGCTTTCAATCTAAATCTGTCTACTTAATTTATTGAGCTTGTTTCATTTTCTGTCCAGTAGCAAAATGTAGAGAAAATCCTATAGATTTTTTTATCACACAGGCACACCAAAAAAAGTTGTCTTCACGGGGCAAGTGACTGACTTCGCACGCAAAACTGCAAAGGATATGAGATTTTTCTTATTTTTCCCCGTATGAATCTATGTAATCTGAGAAAGACCTTCAATTTCCCTAGAATTACCCAAGCTAGGAAAAACACAAGGCACACTAAAGAATTTTGTGTACAAATTAAGCCTCTAAAAGTCGCTGCGCTTAGAAATATAACATCCATGTGTTTATTTTCGCTATATGGGTATTATCAAATAAATTCTGCATGTAGGGGAAAACTGAGACTTGTACGAGAAATTCCAAGGCCAGATTTGGATTCAGCAGCAGCTGAAAATCCATAAGGGTAGCCTAGTCACTTGTCTCGTATAGAAAACTTTTTTGTGGGCCTGTGTGACCAGAAAATCCCTAGACTTTTCCGTACTTTTTGCAGCTAGGGAGAAAAGGGTACAAGGCTGCAACATTAACTGGTCAAATTTAGATTGAGAGCGCAAAACTGCAAAGGTTATAGCTTTTTTTTGCCCTATAAGTCTGTATAACATGAGCTTTCAGAATCACTTTCATTTTGATTCGAGAATCTCGAAATTAAATCATTTTAGTTTAATTGTTCAAAAAAACACAATTTCAAAACATTAAAAATAAAATATTTTCAGATTAGAATTTTTTAAATAGATCATGTAAAATTCATTGGAAATAAAATTGTGCTTCTGCTGATCAGAATAATGCAAAATTAAATAATTTAAAAGTGCAAACTTTTGAATTTTATTCAATTAAAATTCAAAACGATTAAAATTTGACAAGCTGAAATTACACACTAAATTGATCAAAATAAAAAACTAAATTCACCTTTATTTCCACATTTTAAAATCAGAAAATATTTAATTCCACGCATTAAAAATTAAATTATTCTAAAAAGAACGTTTTAATTTCGAAGTAATTTTGAATGGGAGTATCTTTTAATCTGCCCACTGTGCGGGCACATTCTAATCGCAAGCTACGCGCGCGGCTCGCGTCACTCGCAATTTTGGGCGCGTCTGGGACGCGCAACTATTCTTTCTGACTTTTCGCGCACAAACATATGTTTATCTATCGCTTCGAGCTTGGTCTTCCTATTTTTTCCACATTTGTGCACCTTTTAAAAAAAAGGTCAAAGCGTCGAAAACTTTCATTTGGTGAATCTGAATTCTCTTTTGTTCAAGCTCCTGCGGCTTTAACAAACACATTCTCATCACGTAGATATAATTAAGGCTAAAAATTTTATTCAATAAAAGGTTATTCTAGCTTACGTCTTTGTTCCAAAAGGGTAATAATTTATTTTTACTATATTGTTATAACAAGAGTTTATAACAAAACGTTAGATTTTTTTGTTTAAAGAACTTTTTCTTCATTTTTTTCGTCTGCTGTGTACTTTTTGCAAAAGTTTAAATTCTTTATTTTTAATCTGTCTTTTACGTCTATTAATTTTTTTCGTACTTTTTGTGCCTTATTCAAAAATTAAACGCTTTAATTTTCATCTTCGTTTTTACGAATAAAACAAGAACCACGCATCTTATCAAAAAATAAATCACAACAAAATAGCCTTTTTTATATTATCTTGGACTTATTGTGTAGTTTGTGTCGTTTATCAAAAAAAATTTATTTAAACAAATTTTTTAATGTCGTTTTTACGACTAAATCAAAAGCTGTGCATCTTATAAAATGCAATTGATATTAAATTATTTTTCTGTTGTACAATTTATATTGACTCATCTTCTTTTGTATCTAGCTGATGTTGAATGCCAAATGTAATGATTGATTTTTTATTATTTTTTGTGCGATTAACTTTCGATTTTTCAAGTGAATTTGAAAAGTCGTTATTATATAGTCTTGTAGATATTTCAAAAAGTAGCGCTTTTCTTTTGATTACTTTTTTCATATCGTGCGTTTTTCGGCTTAAAATGTTCATTTTCGTTTCTTTTTTTTTAATTTTGAAAAAAACTACAACTATGATAATCATTTTTGTACCGAAAACGTCGTAAGAATAAATTTTTCGAATTTTTGAGAGCTACAAACAACCGTACACAGAATTTCTAAATTTCTAAAAAAAAATGGTCTCCAAAATTTTGAAAAAGTTCTAGCTTTTTGTTTTTATCGAAAATAGCTTAAAGTTCTCCTGTAGACAGACAACGACGACGACCACGATAACGACCCTCTTATTATGATGGAAATATAATAAAAAAACGTTTACTCCAGAAATTTGATATCTGAACAAATCAAAATTTTATTTAGGACTAAAAAAATTTATTCGCGAAGAATTGTTATATCAAAGTTTTTTGTACTCAAACGCTTCAAAACTCCTATTACTTGAAATACAATTAATACAATTAAGTTTAATATTTTAAATAGTTTGGTTTCAACTTGAAACCAGAATAAATTCAAAACAATGAAAAATAAGGACAATGACTTCTCAAACTGAAGCCATTAAAATTATCAGATTGTAAAACTAGGCATTGAATATTGAAGTATTTTATTTTAAAAATATTTTTAAAAATTTGACATTCCAAACTCAGTTCAATAAAAATTATTATGCCATTTGACAATATTTTGTATTTTTAAAAGAATTTTAATGATTAAAAAAAAATTTTTATGAATAAAACTTCACCAAATTGAACCAATGACCCTGATGTGGAGAGCGAGTACTCTCAAAACATTAAATTCATTTTTAAAAAAGGATATGTAACACCATCCGGTCTTAATTGGCTTAAGTAATAAGATTGACAAATTTCAATCGTTTCGGAGTTAAAATTATTGAAATTAAAAAGTTTTCGCTTTTAAATGAATAAATTCAGAATTAATTTAATTAGAAATGATACAATTTTCATTCCTCGAAATTAAAAAACTCCTAATTGGAAAATATTTAATTCTTTAAGTTTTGAGATCGTCCTTTTCTGACATTTTAATCTGGAATCATTGAATTTGGATATTCTTGAATACTCCTCTGATAAACTGCGTTAACCGGCAGTTCTAGGAAGGCGGAGAATAGGGTGACTGAGAGCAAGAGTTTGGTGTAATTTAAACTTCTCGAGAAACTGGCCAAATTTAAAATGTTCAATTTGAAGGATGTGAATTTTGAAGGCTTTAAAATTTTTTCAATTTTTAATTTACTATTTTAAAATGCTTTTATTCGACAATGATAAAGGTTTAATTTGTTTTTATTCATTTAAAATATTGTCCTTTTCCCAAAATTTTACCTGTGAAAAATATTGCGAATTAGGACTCATTTTCAATTTCAAATAATTTCATACGTGTGTGAGAGCTCACAAGTGGTAAATAGAAATTTAAAAGATGAAATTATCGTACGTACATCAGCCTGAAGTAGACAATTTACAAAAATTTTATTTTGTACACTGAAAACTTTCGCTATAAAATAAGAAATTTCGGGTATACTTGAAGAAAAGTCTAATTTAGAGCATTGTTTTCTATAGAAGAAGCATCCAGAAAAAATTGGAAAAAATCATAAGGGTGCATCAAACACTTGAAAAATGAAAATTTTTAAAAATGGTTCGTTTTTTAATACGAAAATATGCAAATATACTATTTTCAGTTCTAATTAATATATTGGAGCGATTCGAATTATAATCCGTTACGCAAATCCTCTGTAATTGTTTAAAATTTATAGAACAGATAAAATTACTTTACCACTTCGTCGAAATCTCAATAAAAGGAAAGCTTTTCGTATTAAAGAACAACTGCCAGAGACCCGTGAGGCCCATTTTTTGGAATCGCTCCGGCCTCTCCTTAAAATGTGCTTCCGAATATTCTCTTTCACCTTTGCGTAACTGTTTGTAATTTGAATCGCGCCAATATTTTAATTAGAAGTGAAAATAGAATGGTTGTATATGTTTGTATTAAAACCAACAATTTCTAATTTTTAAATACTTGTCAACGGCCATTCATTCATTGTTTGTCCACAAATTATAATTTAGTTGGTAAATTACCGTCTTCAAGCTTATGCACGTAGGATACTTTGAGCTTCCAAATATGGCTGTTTGCTTATTACGCTAGCATCTTTTGCTGCTAATTTCTTAAGCGTCAGAGCCACCTGACTCGAATTTTCTTGCTGATAGTGTTGGAAAGTTTTCAGATGTACCCTATAACCATGAAAAAAATGCAAAGCTACTTGATCCATACTTGCTCCGAATGATATGATAAAAACTTTATTACGTTCTAAAACATATAGATTCATTAAAATTGCCTATTTGGTTCGATTTGTTTGTCATCGGGATCTATCAGAACTTGGTTGCGAGTACATAAGAAAAGAAATTAATATACAGAATACACAGTACACAATTAGTTTAGTGCAAACGAAAAAAAAAATAATTTTATAAAGAAAAGGCACGAAGGCTAGGAAAGGCTACTGGAAAGTTAGACTTGATACCCAAACTCAAAAGAACCATTTATCAAATTATTAATAAGGTAAGAGAAAATTATGAAAGGATCGGTATAAAAACAATTTGATTGGTACTCTTTGTTATATTAGAATTTAGAGCGTTTAATCTTTATCGTTCTAATTAGGCTGGCTTGATTCTAGGATTGAGAGTTTTCCGTTACAAGCCAAGAATTGTTAATAGCGATTTGAAGACCAATGAATCACTGACTTGGTTGGCTGAATATAGATGGTAGCCGGGTAAAGTTTAAAGTATGATTAACTTGATTGATTAAATACATATTTGAGCGCATTCAACTTCGCGGAGTCACTAACTGTAGATGTGTTGGGCACATCATCCTAGTCGCTGCGATTAAGGATGACCGATCACCACGTCCAAGGGGTACACTGCCATGCGGCCGCACACCATGATCCTCATTTCAAAGGAACACAATTCCACCACGTCGCTCGGATTTAGAATATAAAACTCCCACCTGATTTTATGGGTTTCCTCATTCGAGGGGTACACTCCTTCCATACCCCCATTCAGCTGCTGCGATATAGGTGAGGACCGACACACATGCAATGAGTTCCCCACGTTGTGCAATCTCCAAGAGTCTACTGTTTCCTGCAATCTCGCTGCTGCCTTTCAGTCGTTGCAATTTCGTTTCTCCCTTTTGCATGCGTAAAATTATTTGCTCCCCCACATATACCGTAACATAATAATCTGAATTTTAGTCAAAAAAATTGGTTGACATTCAGATGTAACATTAGTAGCGAATACAATTGCAGGTCCATGAAGCTAGCACCTCCACAATCGAAATTACAAAATTTCTTTGCATCAGAATTTTGGGCTGTTTTTGGCTATTTTTGGGCTATATTGCCGATTTTTGGGCTCCACTACTTTTTTCAAAAAATTCAAATTTCGAGTGAAGGTGCTGGCTTGAATCAAGCCAGCACCTCCACTATACGAAAATTTAAAAAAATCAAAAATTGAAAACGTCAGAAATTTGGGCTTTTTTTGGTCTCTTGAACGCACTAACAACCAATTTCCAAAAACCACCCCTACCAAAATGAAACTACCCCCCATGTGAAAACGGCAACTCGGAAAAAACAAAGTACATCCAAATTTTGGGCTTATTTTGCATTTTCGAATGCATGGAAAAAATTACGAAAACCACCCTCTATATGAATAAAAACCACCTCCTTGTCAAAAATAAAATCTGAAGACAAAAAAAGCGGATTAGAATTTAAGACTTATTTGAAGCCCTCGAATAAACCAAAAAAAATATCAAAAACCACCCTTAAGTAAAAAAATCAAAACCTTCGAAAAAACTCAAACTTGGAAAAAACAAATTAGAAGGCAGTGTTGTCCCTTTCTTGGGCTCTCGAATGCTTAAAAGTTTCTCTTTTCAAAAACCAACCCTACGTCCAAAAAATAAAACACAGGCACATAAATAAGAAATTTAATTTTTAATGAGCCCAAAAATGAGAGACTATACAACCTATAAAATTCCGAATAAAGATTATTAAAAAAAAAGTGATCTGCGTGGCGTTTATCGTTTGTTTTTTAACGTTAAAGATGCGGCATCGAAGGGTTGCTTTTTGAAAAGATTATTTTTTAACAAAGTCATATCTACATGGTAGGAACGGGTTGATTTTAGACTTTAAGGGTTGGAGCCAAAAAATCAGAGTGGGTATTTTCGAGAAGCCCAGAAATCAGAGACTCCATGGACACTGCAAAATTCTGAAAAAGATTATTTTTTGATAAAGTCATATCTACCTGGTAGGGAGGGCTTGATTTTAGACTTTAAGGGTTGGAATCCAAAAATCAGAGTAAGTATTTTCAAGGAGCCCAAAAATTAGAGACTCCATTAACACTAATAAATTCACAAAAAGATTATTTTTTGACAAAGTCATATCTACGTGGTAAAGAGGGGTTGATTTTAGACTTTAAGGGTTAGAGCACCAAAATCAGAGTGAGTATTTTCGAGGAGCCCAAAAATCAGAAACTCCATTGAAACTGAAAAATTCTTATAAAGATTATTTTTTGACAAAGTCATAGCTATGTGGTAAAGAGGGTTTGATTTTAGACTTTAAGGGTTCGAGTCCTAAAATTAGAATGGGTCTTTTCGAGGAGCTTAAAAATCAGAAACCTCATGGAAACTGGAAAATTCTCAAAAAGATTATTTTTTGACAAAGTCATATCTACCTGGTAGGGAGGGCTTGATTTTAGACTTTAACGGTTGACGTCCAAAAATCAGAGTGGGTATTTTCAAGGAGCCCAACAATTAGAGACTCCATTAGCACTAATAAATTCACAAAAAGATTTTTTTTTGACAAAGTCATATCTACGTGGTAAAGAGGGGTTGATTTTAGACTTTAAGGGTTAGAGCACCAAAATCTGAGTGGGTATTTTCGAGGAGCCCAAAAATCAGAAACTCCATGGACACTGTAAAATTCTCATTAAGATTATTTTTTGACAAAGTCGTAGCCACGTGGTAAAGAGGGTTTGATTTTAGACTTTAAGGGTTGGAGTCCTAAAATTAGAATGAGTCTTTTCGAGGAGCTTAAAAATCAGATACCTCATGGAAACTGGAAAATTCTCAAAAATATTACTTTTTGACAAAGTCATATCTACCTGGTAGGGAGGGCTTGATTTTAGACTTTAAGGGTTGAAGTCCAAAAATCAGAGTGGGTATTTTCAAGTTGCCCAAAAATTAGAGACTCCATTAGCACTAATAAATTCACAAAAAGATTTTTTTTTTTGACAAAGTCATGTCTACGTGGTAAAGAGGGGTTGATTTTAGACTTTAAGGGTTAGAGCACCAAAATTAGAGTGGGTATTTTCGAGGAGCCCAAAAATCAGACACTCCATGGACACTGTAAAATTCTCAAAAAGATTATTTTTTGATAAAGTCATATCTACGCAGTAGGGAGGGGTTGATTTAGCACGTTAAGGGTTGGAGTAAAAAATCAGAGTGGGTATTTTCAAGGACCCTAAAATTAGAGACTCCATTAACACTAATAAATTCACAAAAAGATTTTTTTTTGACAAAGTCATGTCTACGTGGTAAAGAGGGCTTGATTTTAGACTTTAAGGGTTGGAACACAAAAATCAGAGTAGCTATTTTCGAGGAGACCAAAAATCAGAGTCTCCTTTAACACTGGAAAATTCTCAAAAAGATTATTTTTTGACAAAGTCATATCTGCGTGGTAGGGAGTTGTTGATTTTAGATTTTAAGGGTTGGAGCATAAAAAACAGAGTGGGTATTTTTGAGGAGCCCGAAAATCATAGACTACATGGAAACTGGAAAATTCTCTAAAAGGTTTTTTCTTTGACAAAGTCATATCTACGTGGTAGAGAGGGGTTGATTTTAGACTTTAAGGGCTGATGCCAAAATATAGAAATAGGTAATTTGGAGGAGCCTGAAAGTCAGAGACTATGTTCTAAAAAAAATTATTTTTTGGTCGTATCTGGCTGGTAAAAAGGGGTTGTTCTTTAATGTCGTGTGCTGTAGTCCAAAACTCGGTGTTTCAATTCTTGAGCAGCACAAAAATCATTGACTCTATTCACAATTTAAACTTCTTAATTTTTATTTAAATTTATATTTACCTGTTTTCAAGGGTTGATTTTTAACATAAAGTGTTTGAAGCTAAATTCAACCCCTCTTTACCACGTAGATATGACTTTATCAAAAAATAATCATTCTGAGAATTTTCCAGTGTTAACGGAGTCTCTAATTTTCGGGCTCCTTGAAAATACTCACTCTGATTTTTGGGCTTAAACCCTTAAAGTTTAAAATCAACCCCTCCCTATCATTAGATATGCCTTTGTCAAAAAATAATCATTTTGAGAATTTTCCGGTGTTAACGGAGTCTCTGATTTTTGGGCTCCTCGAAAATACCCACTCTGATTTTTGGTCGCTAACCCTTAACGTCTTAAATCAACCCCTCCTTACCACGTAGATATGACTTTGTCAAAAACTAATCTTTTTGAGCATTTTCCAGTGTCCATGGTGTCTCTGATTTTTGTGCTCTTCGAAAATACTCACTCTGATTTTTGGGTTCCAACCCTTAACGACCTAAATCAACCCCTATCTACCGCGTAGATATGACTTTGTCAAAAAATAATCTTTTTGAGAATTCTACAGTGTCCATGGAGTCTCTGATTTCTGGGCTCCTCGAAAATACCTACTTTGATTTTTGGGCTCCAACCCTTAAAGTCTAAAATCAATCCGTTTCTACTACGTAGATATGACTTTGTCAAAAAATAATCTTTTTAAAAAGCAACCCTACGATGCCGCATCTTTAACGTTAAAAAACAAACGATTGATGCCACGCAGATCACTTTTTTTTTAAATAATCTTTACTCGGAATTTTATAGGTCTCTCATTTTTGGGCTCCTTGAAAATTAAATTTCGTATTTATATGCCTGTGTTTGATTTTTTAGACGTAGGTTTAGTTTTTTAAAAGAGAAAGTTTTAAGCATTCGAGAGCCCAAGATAGGGATACCACTGCTTTCTAATTTGTTTTTTCCAAGTTTGAGTTTTTTCGAAGGTTTTGATTTTTTACTTAAGAGTGGTTTTTTGATATTTTTTTTGGTTTATTCGAGGGCTTCAAATAAGTCTTCAATTCTAATCCGCTTTTTTTGTCTTCAGATTTCATTTTTGGCAAGGGGGTGGTTTTTATTCATATAGGGGGTGGTTTTCGGAATTTTTTCCGTGCATTCGAAAACGCAAAGCAAGCCCAAAATTTGGATGTACTTTGTTTTTTCCGAGTTGCTGTTTTCACATGGGGGGTATATCAATTTTGGTAGGGGTGGTTTTTGGAAATTGGTTGTTAGTGCGTTCATGAGCCCAAAAAAGCCCAAAATTCTGACGTGTTTAATTTTTGATTTTTCAAAATTTTCGTATAGTGGAGGTGCTGGCTTGATTTAAGCCAGCACCTCCACTCGAAATTTGAATTTTCGATAAAAGTAGTGGAGCCCAAAAATCGGCAATATTGCCCAAAAATAGCCCAAAAAAACCCAAAATTTTGATGCAAAAAAGTTTGAGAATTTCGGTTGTGGAGGTGCTAGTTTGATGGACCTAAAATTTGCTAAAATATAAAAAAATTAGGTAACGAAAATTATTTCAAATAAACACTTAAACTTTTTTTTTCTTGCTTGACAATATATTCTTTGGCATTTGGCTTAGGTTTAATTCATGAATAAATTTCTATACACGAGACACATATCAAATTCATCGAGTAGTGAAGGAATCGTACGACACTGACTTTTTAACATTTCTGGATAAACGCAATTTGAACATTATATTCTCTTATTTTATATTCAACTTATTTAATTATTCATCATTTGAGCCATAATAAAGATATTTTTGACTGATCGATATTTCAAGTCAAAATTTTACTTGAGATCTAAACAAAAATCAAGAATTGCTCGAATTTTATACCTCGAACTTAACGTGTGGCATGACCTAGGAAAGTTGTAAACGAAGTCTTCAATTCATACATCTGATTCCTTGAAGTCTTATATTAAATTTAGGGCAACAAAACTTTAAAAATCTTCACGAATTCTCGTGCTAAGGCTAAAAAATTTAAAACCTTAAATGTCAAGTTTCAGTCGGCGATTACTGCTTTCGACCGAGAGAGCGATTGTTGTCGAGAATTTCTCAGATTTTGTTTCTTAACTTCAACTCCTGCTTTAAATAAGAATACTTAAAAAAAAGTGATATTGACAGGACGTATCTATGAAATCTTTTCTTTAATATAAATTTAAAAAAAAATTATTCAGGGGTTTTAAAGGTATAACAATAATTTCCAAGCGCGTCTTTATCGAGTCTCAGTCGGCGAACACCGCAGACGGTCAGACTTGCTGTTAAAACGACTGAAATACGGCACAAGCACGCTTGGGCATTTTTAGTCGTATTTCTAGAATCCGTAAAGATTTAAAAAGTTTTATTGGCTCAAATCAAATGAATTTAAAATCTTAGATTCGGCTTTCCTAGGTCATTCCATGAGTTGAAGTTGTTTTACAAAATTTGAGAAATTCTTGAATTTTTGTTTAACATCTCACGTAAAATATTCTCTCCGAATGGTCAGAAATACTTATATTAGTGCTCAATTGACCCATGATTTGATCATCTTTGTAACGGTTGTTTATAACATTTTTTCACTCTATTTTTGAACGCTTAATCACGTTTCAAAATCAGCAGAGATTTTTAATAATGCTTTCACCGATCGTACCGACAATTTCCGATGGTATATATATATATATATATATATATATATATATATCCGGTATGAAACTCAGCATGACGCCTTTTTAACAGATATTCTTGTTAAATGCAAGTTAATATTGTAAAATGAATACTGCAACTTTAAAATAGACAAAAAGTGCCATATTTGTTTAATTTCAATTATAAAAAGGACCCTTTCAATCTTTATGTTAAAGAGTGTGGCTAGTTCCAATTGAAAAAATAGAAAATTTATTTTTATTGCCCATACTATCCTATTATATATATAATATAGTATCTATATTACGGTCAAAATTTAATTCAATATTTTCTCAAGGCAGCAGAAGCTGCATCTCACTAGATTGACTTTATCTATACATTATGTTACTGAATATTAGCTAATTTTCGGTTGTTTCATAGAGTTTTTCATGCACACTACATGGAAATATAAACATCATTACCCTCCTAAAAACTTTAACGTACAGGAAATATATGTAATCATTACAAATTTAATTCAATAATTTCTCCTTCACGGAATTTGTGCTTAATAAATAAAAGAAATAAACTAAAGTTATTATTTAAGGTGGACTTTTAATTTATAATAAAATCAAATTTTCATTTCAAAAATGCCATCCATGCTTAATTTAATTTTCTAACCTCTATATCACTTTTAGTAGTAGAATTAATCAATTATGAAAAACAGCTGTCTTGAATATACTTATGATCTATCTATAGCGTTTACAAAATATCTACTTTGTTAAGATAATATATCCCTACTATCAGCAACTTCGAACTTATATTCATTTGTCATTCTTCTGATTTAAACAAAATGCGCGTTTAAATTTAAGCTGCGTGGGAACGGTTTAAATCGTAAGCTTTAAGACAAGAAGGGGCGATGGGTGGGTTGACGCGATGAAAAACGCGTGAAACCAGGACGGAAAATTGTCTGGGGAAAACTTTAATTACTTCCTAGGGATTAATTACTTGATGCTAATGGACACGTGTCCTAATTGTCCTTTTTAATTTCTGCGCCATGAATATTGAAAAGCGTGTAATTTTTGTCAGCACGATATCCACCGAATTTAATTTGTGAACACGCGTCTTGATGAAGCGTTAATAATAAGAAAAGAAGAGATGGACAGTTTTCGCGAAGTTAAATAAGAGTCAATTTATAAGTGAAATAAAAGTATACATTTCATTAAAATTTATATTTCCTGTATTATTTTACAACGGAACTAAGAGAAGTACATTATTTCAGCAATTGACGGTCACCGAATAAAATATTCCGCAATTAAATAGAGCACGTGTAGTAAAAACTGATAATTCAACTGAAAACTCAATTACTTATTTCGTTAGGTAGACCGAGATAAATGCAGCTCTATGGTTTTAAAACAAAAGCACTTTCATAATTATTAGGTAAAAATTGAATTTACTAGACAGTCTGAATGCTTTTGAAAAGGAAATAGCGATACAAAGTGGGTTCTGGGTCCATGAATACTTGGACTCGAAAAAATTGGTAGTCTTTGAGACATGTATGAAAACATATTTTTTGCATGATCTCCTTTAAAAAATGGACTTTTATGTAGTTTTTTACGCACAGTGGTGCTTGAAAAACAACGCAATACGTCTCGTGTTGGACGGGAGTTAGTAAAAAATGTATGATGTTGTGACAAAAGCACAAGTAGAAACTTCCTACCTCGTGTGAACGGGACCCTTGCTCCGGTAAGGCGAAAAAATTTACACCTGTCAAGAAGCCCCTCTTTCTGTGCCCTTTCCACACAAAGAACTGCCGCTTCTAATTAATTTTTTTCTTAAGGGTAAATAGTACATTATTTAATGTCACATATTACCAACCTACCAATGTGTTTTCAACTAACTTACAGAAACGGAAATAAAACCATGGGTCTAAACTTTGTTTTATTCAATAGACAATATGTTTATGCATGTTCGTCTGGTCCGTTTAAGTCGTTCTCTTTTTAAAAAAACATATTGTTTTAATATTTATAATGATCAACGTATGACTCGGATATTTTAATGTATGCAAAGGTAGCATTTGGAACTATCGTTATAAAGGAGGTGAGAATGGATCGAAGTCCTTGTTTAATTAAAAAGCATTAGCTACTGTAGGTTGCCACGTGTCAGGGGCTTATGATATAATTATTGCAATTGTATCTTTATTTTAGAGACTCTAATTATTCAGAGTTAATTCAATGAAAGTAAAATTTATGCGTACCTGAAAAAGTTACAGTAATATTAATAATATATAATAATTTATAAATTACAAACATATTTAATAATGAAATACTATCAGTCCCAACTAGAAATTAATCTACATTACCTAATGAAATTTGATAAGGCAAATACTTTTTCTCTCTTCTCACTTTGCTCATATTCCAGATTTTAATTACTTTATTTCACTCAAAAGAACCACGTTTTGGCATAAATGTAATAGCCGAGTCATAATGTGAACGTTACGTAATTAGAAATTGGCCATAAGGAAGACCGCTGTATTTCACCGGGAGCGCGTGCCTTTTTACAAAATAGCACCCGCTTTCGGCAAAATCGCAGTACCGTTTCAGCTGACCATGAGATAAGTTGTTACATTCTGTGACTGACTAAATACAATGATTCGGCGAAAGTCTCGTGCGCCTTGAAGACATGGGGCGAGCCAAGGAGACCATCCTCTGCATTTACCCCGCAAGTTTATTAGCATTCCGTTGGCACGCCGGGATACTGTGCAGACAATGAAAGCTTAGTATCTTCAAGAGCACCGATGATCAGAACGACTAGCTTAACAGAATATTCCGGGCGTAACCGTCGCAACTCTTTTTAGGTCTTTATAGGTACCTCTCTTTCTTTTCATTCTCATTGGCTGTGATGTTTTTGTCGGTTAGTGCCAAAAATTTGATAACGAACATGGTTCGTTTCTCGTACTTAAGAAAAACTATTTCAATTCTCGAGGGTGTGGCAGAAGCAATTTTCAAGGACATGAAGTTCTAGTATATTCGTCACTTTTTACTATCAACAATTAACTATGTGCAGCTTTTAGAGCAAAAACTGGGTTCATAATCGATGTTGCAAAAGAAGTTTCAGGTACATGCAATCATGGAAATACTGCAACACAGTTTTTTTCTGATGCTGAATTAACGACAAAAATTATTGGAGTAAATTTAGAGTTAACAGAAAGATTTGCTTACATTCTACATAAGTTGACAAGTGATGCGAGTGCTTTATTCAGGCTATTGCTTCTAGTTCATACCCTGAACATATACTGTGCAACAAAAGATAAATAGTCGTCTTTATTTTTAAAAAAATGATGAATTGTTGCATTCTGTACTGCAAATCAAGAATGTTTATGGAAAAGGCTAACACTCGAAGTCATTTCCAAAGGATCCATACCTTCACAATTATAGTATTGATTCATAATTATATTTTTATACAGATTTTAAAACAAATTATGTTTACAAATTCTATGAAAATATTTTATCCCGCACATTATATGCTAACCAATTTACTCTAACTTTTAAAGGATATTTACTTTTCTTACATTTCTTCGTTTTAATATTTCATCATTTTTATATTAAGTTAAAATGTGTATCTAATCACGGTATGTATCTTTTGCTTAAACCATATTATTTTCAGTAAATTATTAAACGCGCGTATTTAAAAGTAAGTATTATTGACCTTATTAATCATTTGGAATTAATTAATATATGTGCGATCATTTTCCTTTTGATTTTCTATTCAGCCAATGATGAAATTAAAAAATTTGTTTTCAATATCGCTCGCACTTTCGAACTTCCGATTCCGTTTATGTTACACCAATCAAAATTGGAGTACAGTTGTCTCAACTCTACCTTGAGGATCTTTAGTAGAATCTTGAGATTCCCATCCCGTGTATCAAGTTTCCTTTTCTACTTGCACTCGTTTAATAATGGCACACTGTTTATTAAATATCTGTCGCCACAATTTTCTAAGCTTGCATACTTGTTTAGCTTCCTTCCCGTTCGTGTATTTTTTTATGTAAGCTCTCGTGTTTCTGTGGCTTTTTATTGTAATAGAAAAAAAGTATACACACATAAACACATATTCATACAACCACATTTAAGAATTTATATTTTCGGTTTCCAGAAGTCAAATTATATCGAAATATTCCAAAAAATTATATTTGAAAGATAATTAAAAGCCTTTCTCTATGAGGAACTAAATCTCTTTAATCAACCGACACAAGCTGCGAAAAAAATGAATGGACAAGATTAGTTTACCCGAGAAAGAACTACAAATTTATCATTAATCATTTTTTGATGAGACGCGTGTGTTTGGTTTATTTGCAAAAAACAATATTAATATAAAAATAAAAAATTGTTGGTCAAATCACACTATCTACGAAAAAAATTATTAGTTACAAGTTTTTCACCCAAGAAAGAGCTACAAATCTATTATTATTAATTTTTAGGACGCTTATTTTTTTATTGTATCATAAAAAATAACATTATCAGTAGGTGAAGTGAGTTGTGTATTTATGTGAGGATGACTAGTGTTTCGTTTGATTGAATCCTTCTCCTCTTTCAGTTTATCTCGCTATTTCTGCACTTTTGAGACGAGCTTTTTTTGGAGTGGGCATCGCGCACTATCGCAAATTAAGGCAGCTTCAACTTTATTCTCCGTTGAAATTGGACCAGGATTTTGAAATGTGATTGGAAATCGAGAAGTTATAAATCAGTGGAGACAAGAGTTCGATTTGCTAAAAGACAACACATCAATAAATTACATGATACAAATGACCCCCGCCCACGAACACCTGATAGCATGTTTGCCTCCGCTTCGTTTTTCAAATAACTGGCATTAAGCATGCTTTATGTGTACGCCGGAATCGACTATTAACGTCTCAAGCTTTAGCCAAGAGAAATCAACTTCCAGTATCAAACTGTCGACCCCGTTTAGGTTGCTGAGAAATGTTGAAATCCAAACGATCTTGAATTAAGCATATACTAAGAAAATGTAAGACAGTTGAAAGAAAATGAGCGAAATGCTAAGATTCTGGTAATAGAAATAGTGTGGCACTTGGAATGGAATTAATGTTCAATTTATTCCAAATTCATAGAAGCGAAAGAACAGAGCATAAGCGTTTCAGTGAATTTGTTAATTTCACACTTCTCGGACTGGCGAAATTATAGAACTGGAGATATTCTGTAGTGACATGTTTAAGGAAGTTTCTACTACCGGGTTATAATTCGTTAGGAAAATACTAACTTCAAATTGTTCCTGAGAACTTAAGCAGTCAAGGTCAAATTCTCTAAATATACATAATTTATTAAGGCCTAGATTGCCGATTTCTAGTTTGCAGAAATCTCTAGTGAAAAATATAAAAGTCCTGCCGCATAAAATACCGAAACTGTAGAGAAGAGATTTTTTTCTATTAATTCAGCAAATATTTCACCGCTTTTTTGTTTAAAGAAATCTTATTTTGCTTGGTATTTTGTTAAATAGAAAGAAATCAAATTTTTATTTTCATTTATATATCCAATTTACCCTCATATAAGCCGCATCTTTTTTTTCGTTTTCAAGATCTCGAAAATTGGCGTACGGCTTATATGGCGGTACATATTTTGTTGCACATTTCAGAGTTTCGTACCCGAATATAAGCCGCACCCCAATTTTCGAGCTCTTAAAAACGAAAAAAAGGTGCGACTAATATTATTTATCATTTATCTTATTTTTCTTTTTCGCAGGACACGCAAACAAACGTTTCGTGTAGAATAAGAGTTTAACCATGTTATTTGTTTTGGTAACGAGTTATGGAGTGTTAAAAGCTCGCACATTCTATCTAGAAACTGAACAACACGAGAATCTACACTGTTTCTGTGAGATGTTCCTGTTCCGGAAGTGGCGCTAAGTTTAATCCCGATTTACGGAGCCGGATTACATTGGCCTGGAATCGCGCTAAAGAGCACTGCTGAGCTGTCTAGAACCTGCAGACTTGGAGTTACCTCTCCAGGGGAAGTGATCGTTTGTAATTAACGCCGAAATAACGGAGGGTCTTACGAACTCGCTGAAGCTCAAATTTCCTCTTTTCCCTCCTTCAAATTGTTCAGCCAGCTCGTCGGCACAATACATTAAAGGGATTTTTGTTACCTAAGGCTTTATAATGAATCAAAAGAAGACTTGATATTGCCAGAAAAATAACTATAACTAAAATCACTAGAGAAATCAATCGTTGTAATAATAATAATGCCAAATTATTTCTTAATTATTCTTGAAAGACAATAATCTAATTCTGCGATTTTTAAAAAAGCAATGTTTTCGAAATGTGGTGCTTGTCCCTCACTTTTCTTAAACGCCCTTGTTAAATATTGTGGAATATTCTACCACATGTATAGCTTTGCTGAACATCTTTAATAGGATTCGAATAAAAAATTTAACAATTTTCAATCCATTTTCTGAATCCGCAATTCAAGAAATTTTATTTATATTTCTAATAAAATCGTTTAATAAACAGTCGAATATGATTTCTCGAATTTCTACCCATTTTAATACACTTTTTTGATAGAAATCAATTCACATCCAATAAAATATGATATTACATACTTGAATCCACTTATTGTGAAATACAGTTTTTGAACGTTTTTCAAAATTAGGTAGTCGATTAAATCAGTTACGCATGATTTACTTGTAAGCCTCGCTTCATTTTTTATAATTAATTCTGACTATGACTTTCCACTTTCTCGATTAATGGTATAGTGTAGCAATAACGATGAGTAATCAAAATATAAATTCTGAAATAAATCACTTTATTTTATTTGATAGTGCATTTCATAAAAAGATTTTATTTTTATGCAAAGAATTATTAAAATTGTTACTGTTCATAATTTTTTGCACTTTCAATGAAAACATGGTTAATTTGACAACTTTTGCACATGAAAGCGCACTATGAAAAGAATTAAACTAATCTAAGCGTCCAATTTTTAAATGCTTAAAGTTAAACAATGTTCAAAATGATTGATGAAATCAGATAAAATAAAGCCAATGTTAATTGCTGTGCATTTTTCAGGAGAAATGTAAGCGTGCTTTAGAAAAAAAAATTTAACGTGAGGTTGTTTATCTAACAAAATTTATGTCGATTTTTGTCTTTTAGCTTCAATTTTCGGTAAAATAAATAATTTATTATCCAACAGTGACGATTAGGGGCTAATTTAATTCCTAATTTCAGGACGCTCAGATGTCTCCTGTAAAAATCGCAGAAATTAATATTTGGCCTATCTTCAAAGATTTTATAAACCCTTGTAAGGAAAAGTATCAACTTTTATACAATTCATCTGATGCAATTGAAAAATGTTGATAGGAAAATGTAAAGTTTCTCGAAGCGCACAGTTTGATAGAGACTTGCAAGATTATGATGAATAGAATTTGATACAGTCTAAAGCTTATAAAAATTAATGGAATTTCACCCAAAAGCTCTTCAGTGTTCACAGATACGTATAAGATTTCACTAAGGATAGAATTTGATAGTAATTTTCAACACTTGGAAAATAGGATTTGATGGAAGTTCTTTAAGAATAAGATTGGATGAAGATCTGTTAAAAGAAGCGGACAAGATTTATTTACGGATATAGATGGATAGAAATATCTGAAATGTTGAAAGATAGTGTTTGATACATTTTTTGAGTGGATAAGATTTAATTGAATACTTTTATGTATCCGATGATAGAATAGTATAAGATTTTTTGATGGATAAAGTAGGATAAGAACTTCCAAGATACCAGATAATAATATTTGATACAATTTTGGTACCGTTAAGATTTGATAGAGTTTTATTAATTGCTGTTTATAAAAAAAAGGTATAGAATTTCTAAACAAATATAGTTTGATAAAAATGTACGACATTGCGGATTCATAATAGTAGTGTGCTTATAAGATTTGAAAGAATTTCAATAAGAAGCTGTAGATTAAGGTGGGCCAAAAAACATTCGTTCGAGGAATTTCAAACATTACCATGTTTAAAAGCAGAGCATTTGACTCCTCATGACGTGTACTAAATGTGGAATCAATAAATTTGAATCTAGATAACGCATGCGAGCAAAACATGTTTCAATAAATCATTATCTGTAGAGTTTTTAAGTTTTTTTTTTATTCTAAGTTTCTGTATTTATAGGACAGTCTATAGTTTTTTTTTAAATTTTCGCCAGACTTTAGAGTACTATTCTGCATGATAAAATTATGTCTTAATCTACCCCTGTAAATAACTTTAAATTTTTGCGACCATGAAAACTCTAAATTTATTTTTTTGCTACTTGAGGACTTTCTTGGGATCAAAATTAACTTACAAAAATTGTAAGACATAGGGTGGGACTAAATGGAGGGTGGGACTAAATGGTCACTTTGTAATGTAGTTCTTTTATTTAAAAAATCGATAATGGGTTACCTCGCGCTTCGCGCTCGGATATTTATTCTTTGCGTTTAGAATGCTTGAATGAAAATTCATCAAAAAAATGGCAGTATTTATATGCGTCTTCATATTCTGGATTTTCTACTTAATTAAGTATAGTTAAAGATTAATTTTTTCCAAGCTCTGTAGACATTTGCAAACACGGAAAAAAAGTGGATGTTCAAACGTAATATCTAGATGTTCAGGATTAACGTATTTTATGTTTAAGTATAGCACAACAATCTAGATGTTAAAAATTAGCATCTGTAGATCTTAAAAAATGAGATGTTACTCTCTAAAGTCCAAAATGTTCAACTGAAATATCCGAGATATCACATGTATGGTTTTGTCAAATAACGCCTGCAAAAATTTGAGGAGTTTACTTATTTTTATGGTAATTTAATGACTTAATTTATAAATTATTTGTAAATTTAAAATTAAACTTTAATGTTCGCACACAAACTAAAAACAGATAAAAGGTATGAAATGTCAATCAGATGATACAGTCAGTAAAGTTGAGGTTATGTTCAATATTTTTAATTCAAAGTAAAAACGGGGGTAAGTAATCGGAGATCGAATTACCTGTAATTTGAATTTTAAATTCTATCTATTTAAAGTCACTTAAAATGTAAAATTTTGGGGCAATTCTAATACTTTTTCAATCATAAATGATGAGAATGTTTTACACTGTTACAAATTTTTATCTCTTCTTTGAGAGAATAACTTTTCCTATCAATTTGTTTTCGTACCTTTTATCGCTTTTCCACAAATTTCTCATCTTTATTTTTAATGTCATTTTTATGATTATAACCAAAACAACGTGTCCAATAAAAACATGATTCATAAAAAATTGGGATCTCTTTTTCAGGTGAACTATTTTTGTCAAATCATTTTTTTTTTTCGTAATTTGTTCTGTTTTTCCACAAATTTTGATTATTTTTTTTCAATGTTTTTTTGCACGAATAAAACAAAAAGCACGCATCATGTCAGAGGTGATTATTAACGAATTTGTAGATGTTTATCGGGATCACAATTTTTGTTAATTCAACTTTTTTCGTATCCTGCATAGTTTCACCACAAAATTGAATTTTTGACTTTTCATTATTATTTGTGCAACGAAAATTTGAATGTTGGATTTTTAATTATTATTTGTGCAACAAAAATTTGAATTTTGAATTTACAACAAAATCCAAAATTTTTTTATTATAATCTTGTAGGGCTTTTAAAAATCAATGTTTTTCATCCCTTGGATTTTTTCATATTTTGCGTTGTTTGGCTTAAAATTTTGATTTTCGATTGACTTTAAAAATTTTGAAAATGCTTCATTGAAAAAAGTCATAACGATAAATTATTTTTCTTTCTAGGTACTATAAAACGCTGTACATAACATTTTTAAGTATAAAAAATGGTCCCAAAAATATTGAATATGCCGTAACTTTTTGAATTTGTATCCAATCTGACTGGTTAACGAATTCGTCCTTTCTTTTAGGACCTTGAAAAAGTGTTCAAAAGATCGATTCGATTCGTTCTTTTTTTCGAAAGTAATTCTGTTCACGTGCGGGCGGACGGACGCACAGACAGACGTCATCGTAAAAATTTGATTTTCGGATTCAGGGGGTCTCAAAACGTGGAGTTCCGTTGAAAAAGTGTGGTGTCAAATTTCGGACAATTCTAATAATTTCTCAATCATAAATGTTGAAAATGTAAACAATGTATTGTTGGGGAATAAGTGAGGTATTGTGCGCGTGGTTCGCTTCGCTACAAAGTTTTCAGCGCGCCTAGGGCGTGCGACTGTTCGTTCTCATGCCTTTCGCTCGATAATATATTTATCTCGTGCAATACGCTCGGTCTCTGTATTTCTGCCACATTTGTGCACAGACCTTTTAGAATTAAAGGACAAAGCATCGACGGGGGTGGAGGTGAAATTGTACACAAATATAATACCTTCTCTGATCAGAATGTAAAAAATTGAACTGATGGAAAATCTGTTGAGCTAAAAATCGTCGGGTAAGCCGACATCGCCCTGGCACTAAGACGATATTTGACTATAATGTTTGAAGAAAAGGACACATTTTTTCAGTTTATAATTGTAGCCAACCTAATTCTCGAAATAACAATAACTAATACGCTGCTAAACAAAATATTTGTACATTCTCATCCTATAATGAGAAGGTTTTCGTTTTATGTCAAATTTTACTCTATCGGCTTTCATCGATTATTCATATTTTGAAGCCCCCTGAGTCATAAGAAAACTATCTCTACAAATGTTTCCGTCTGTAGATATGCGTATTTTTAAGTATACACATCTGTTATATACCAATCTAAAGATATACACTTTTTTGATCATATTCCAGCGCAACTTGTACAAAAAAAAGAAGTTTCTACCCGCCTGTAAGTATTATTATACAATCACAGGGGAGAGGTTCCAGGTCGGGAATATGAGAGTTGTTAACCAGATCAGCGATTTTCCTTAAACTAGAGGAAATAATGATGTTAGATAGGTAAGACATTGTGGTAAAATATTTTTAAGAACATTTCAAAATTGTAGAAATTACGTCACTTTGAACTTTTTTGATGAATTTTTTTAAAAATACTCCACTTCAGAAATGTTCTAATCGATTTTTATCAAATATATAGGTGGTATGTAAAATTTACTATCCTTTTTTTTATAAAAAGAAAAAAGAATGTCAAAAGTTCAAATAAAAAAATGTCAAACAAATTTTTGATATTGATTTTTCGTTTTGAGGTCGTATTGTTTTATTTAAATTTTTCTCATTTAAATTATTTTTCATGAATTTACCTTTCACTTAAAAAAAGCTTGTAGCCTCTTCTGGTTGCCGAGTTATGCACTTTTAAGCTCAAGCGTGCAGTCCACTCTCCCGTGCAACGGTGGGGTCTAGATGCTTTGTTTTTGTTTACTTTCTTCTGCCTATCTTAAAAGAGCCTACCAAGTCATTAAGTATACTTTAATGTGAAATCTTATGAAGCTTATTCATGTTGATTTTCCAATATTATAAATACATCTGTACATTACCGGAAAAACTTTACAGACTCAGTTTGTATTGCAAAAAGTTTGTATTATTTGTTTATTACTTGTATTAGTCTTGTTATAGACTGAAACCAAGATTATCGTCTAGAAATATATTTTTAGTGGCATAAGCCTTTCATTTTCGTTATAATCGTTTCTAGAGTTTAAGTTTTAAAATCCTAGAAAACTTTTGGAAGAATTTGAAGAAATGGCTCTAGTCATTTGCTGTTATAATCCGTTTAACAAAAAGGGACATAGCATAAAAAGTGGTAAGGCAAAACTTCGCCAAATCACAAAAGATATTTCTACCGAAAAAAAATTATCTTTTGAAAGTGTAGGAAAATACATTTGCGTTTCATGTTTACTATTATTCTCTAATGATGCTGATCACAGCCTAAGAAATGTAATGAAACCTTCTGTCTCAACTGCTTTTTCTAGCGATGCAAATAATAAGTTTTTAATTCCAATTCACGATCAGCTCGATAAGCAGAATGACTTAGATGCTGAAGAAGTGGACAACCCAGAAGCAGAAATAGAAAACAGTAATGATGAAAATGTTGTAAAAACAGAATATGAAAATGAAATGGTTTGCGATGAGGAAGCAATCCTAAATTTAAATAAAATTCTTCAAATTCTAAAAGTTTCACCGATTATTAATTCGAAGGATCTTCGATCAATAAAGGCTTAAAAGCTTGAGGTTCAAGAAATAAAGAAAGCTCTTGATATTGAGTCAGAGAAAGTATTTGATATGAAGCGAAATAATAACAACGAAATAAATAAACTGATTGATGATCTCAAAGAAAATTTATCTGAAACGAATAATAAATCAGAAAAAGTTAAGTTCTTAACTATATTACCGATTGCGAACTGATTTATGAGGCAGATACGCCAAAAACACGTAAATAGCAGATAAGCTATAAATTCTAGCATGCGAACCGAGATGATTGCCAGTTTCATAAGCATTTTCATACATGAATAGCTGAAATGTGATTCTATGGTGACAGCCCCTAATTTTACGTTTCCAAAACTCTGTTTGAACAATATTAGGCTTTTTATTGCAGTTTTCCAGTTACAAATAATAATTGTGTATTGAGAAAAATACACTGGGCAATTAAAAGAAACTTTTAAAACTCACCTTAAAGATATAGTTTGTTCCCTGACTTCTTTGAAACTGATATTACCGCAACCATCATTATTTTCAACTGAATCGAAAAAAATTTTCTCTGGCTTAATGTAATATCCACTATCATCTAGTACTGCTAGTATTTTATCCTCCGTATTTAATGTTTTTAATACATTCTGAAATGTCTCAATTTTTGAAAAAATAATTTCCTTCTTTTTAAACGTATTACATGTAAGTACCCGTACCTTTGTTTCGTTAGGATAAGAGCAGTTTAGATATTTGTCCATTCTATGTAACATGGAATCCTCAAGAAACTGTGGGTCTACACGAGCTGCTTTTATCTCCTCATTATCTCCTCCCCTAGCGTTTTGTTTAATATTAGTCACTAAAGAATCATTACCAATACTGATAATAGAATCTATTCTTCTATTTTATGATCTTTCAGAAATATTATGACATGTCCTTAAATGTTTACTTAAACCTTTTAATGTTTAAAAGAATCTTCCACAAAATCCTACTGTACAGATATAGCAAGCCATAATAGAGTTATGAGCATACTCCACATGTATGTGCATATTATGCAATTTGATTATTTTAGAGCATATCTGACAACGCATAGTCATTGTCGAAAGTTGTAACGTTAGTAATTATTTTAATTTGAAATCAAGACCATGTCTTCTTAGTGTATCGTAGCCAGTTGTTCGTCGTAATTTGTTTCAAAGAGGTGAAGTGATTGGAATAAGGAGAAAGGGAAGAATCTAGGCAGAAGTAGGGGAGGGGAAAGAATAGGGAGAAATTGTGTGAGGAAAAAGGAAAGTAGGGAAAAGAAAAGTCTGGGAATGGTGAAGTAAGGGCAAGGAATGTAGCGGGAGTAGGTAAGGAAAAGTATGAAAGAGAGAGATCTAAAGCTTAATAGGCTACGAAACCGACTTTTGGTAGGTATACGGAGACTACTTTAGTTATTTCTTACATATCATCTAGTGAGAGTTTAGTTTGAAGTACTAAATGAGAGAGAGAGAGAGAGAGACATCACCTATATATTAGTCTTCGTACTCATCACTGTTAGTTGCATCGGAGTCAGAGCTGCCGCTGTCGCTGTAACTGCTAGTGTTCTGGTGATCTTGCTCGGATATATCTTCGGCGGAAATTTCTTCGAGAGTTTTCCACACATCGGCTTCGTTAATAAAACTTTTTCCTTTGGTTCTTTCGTCCTCAATATGAAACATCTACATCTGCAGAAACAACCACACCATTTCGCAGTCAGTGGGATAAACTGCTTTCAACCCATAGATTTCGTATTTGTATCCATCAATGTAGACGTCACATTTTGGGTTTGTTAGAGGTCCAAAAGCTATAATGAAGAGCCGTAGTGTGATTCCGTATTTAAATAATTTTTCGATACGATTTTGAATTTATGCTGCAAGGTCACTTAATACCTGAAAAACAAACGAAAAAATTAACCCTTACGTCTTTTTATTCCCATTCAAAAGATACAATAAAAATACTAATATTGTTATTTTACATTGATGTGAAGAGGAAATCCCGCAGCAATTTCCGGTTTATATGGCTTCCAACAATTCTTCTTGCTACGCTATTTATCTTTCACGGCGGTTTTAATTTCCTTTCATTTCTTTACCTCAGTCTGACTTTTTGATTTCTTAGATTTCTTGACTCGTCTGGGCTTATTTTTCTTTATATGGTTTTCTGCGTTCTGATCATCTAGATTTTACTCTTCTTTAGTGCCTTTTTTCTGGAGGATTTTTGTTTACTTTTATTTGAAGTTTGTGTTACTTGAGTAGCTTTCGTTATAATTGTTCGGGTAAACAAATGTGGCTAAAAAGTAAACCCAGCACATCAGCATTCACAAGTAGACCTAGTTTATGAAAAAATCACTTTTACATCATAAGAGTTTTTTAGATTTAACATCAATGACAGCACAAATTTCTATAATTTGTTGTTCAAAAGCTTCTTGGTAAATACCTACAGAACGAGAGATTAGATCCTCGCAAATCTTCTTTTCTTTAGCGTAATTAATAACGCGTTTTGTAACGTCGGTCCACTTTTCTGGAAATGCTGAACAAGACGATAACGGATAATTCAAAATCGTGTAAAATCTGAAAACGAAAAATGAATGTAGTACCTTTGTGTTACAATATGGATTGCACACTATGATGGTCCAAAAAACGCTTTTTATACTACAGGGCAAGACACTACCCAAAAAAGTTTCCATTTCCGAAGAAATAAAATATATAATTTTTATTTCGAAATTCGAATATTAACACGTGCAACTGGGTACTTCATAATTACGATGATTAAATGGAATTATGATAACATTTAATTAAGGTCCATCAAGCTAGCACCTACACAATCGAAATTCCCAAATTTCTTTGAATCAGAATTTTGGGCTTTTTTTGGGCTATTTTTGGGCTATATTGCCGATTTTTGGGCTACACTACTTTTTTCGCAAATTCAAATTTCGAGTGGAGGTGCTGGCTTGAAGCAAGCCAGCACCTCCACTATATGAAGATTTTGAAAAATCAAAAATTAAGCACGTCAGAATTTTGGGCTTTTTTTGGGGACACAAAAATTCCCAAAACCAACCCCTATGTGCAAAAAACACCACCCCTGTGCCAAAAATGAAATGTTTAGACAAAAAAAACGGATTAAAATTTAGGACTTATTTCAAGCCCTCGAATACACCACAAAAAAGGTTCAAAAACCACCCTTACGTAACAAAATCAAACACATGCATATAAATTCGAAATTGAATTTTCAAGCAGCCCAACAATCAGACACTTCATTAAAACTGGAAAATTCTCAAAAAGATTATTTTTTGACAAAGTCATATCTACGTCGTATAGTGGGGTTGATTTTAGACTTTAAAGGTTGGATTTCAAAAATCAGAGTGGGTATTTCCGAGGAGTCCAAAAATCAGAGACTCCATGGACACTAAAAAATTCTCAAAAAGATTATTTTTTGACAAACTCATATCTATGTGGTAGAGATGGGTTGATTTTGGAAGTTAAGGCTTTACGCCAAAATATCGGAATGGGTATTTTCGAGGAGCCCAAAAATCAGAGACTCTATGGATACTTAAAAATTCTCAAAAAGATTATTTTTTGACAAAGTCATATCTACGTGGTAGAGATGGGTTGATCTTGGAAGTTAAGGCTTTACGCCAAAATATCGAAATGGGTATTTTCGAGGAGCCCAAAAATCAGAGACTCTATGGACACTGGAAAATTATCCAAAAGATTATTTTTTTACAACGTCATATGTACGTGGTAGGGAAGGGTTGATTTTAGACTTTAAGGGTTAGAGTCCAAATATCAGAGTAAGTATTTTCGAGAAGCCCAAAAATCAGAGACTCCATTAACACTGGAAAATTTTTAAAACGATTATTTTTTGACAAAGTCATATCTGCGTGGTATAGAGGGGTTGATTTTAAACTTTAAGGGATTGAGCTAAAAAATCAGAGTCGGTAGTTTTAAAAGCCTATAAATCAGAGACTCCATTAACACTGCAAAATTCTCAGAAAGATTATTTTTTGACAAAGTCATATCTACGTGGTAAAGAAGGGTTGATTTTAGACTTTAAGGGTTGGGGCCCAAAAATCATTGGGGGTATTTTCGCGGACCCAAAAATCAGAGACCCTATTAAGACTTAAAAATTCTACAAGTGATCATTTTTTGACAATGTCATATCTACGTGATAAAGAGGGGTTGATTTTAGATTTCAAGGGTTAAAGCGCAAAAATCAGAGTGGGTCTTTTCGCGAAGCCCAAAAATCAGAGACTCTATGGACACTGGAAAATCCTCAAAAAGCTTATTTTTTGACAAAGTCATATCTACTTGGTAAAGAGGGGTTGATTTTAGACTTTAAGGGCTGGACCGCAAAAATCAGAGTAGGTATTTTCGAGGAGCCCAAAAATCACAGACTCTATTCCCATGGGAAAATTCGCAAAAAATAAGAATGGGTATTTTCGAGGAGTCCAAAATTCAGAGACTATGTTCTACAAAAAATTATTTTTTGACAATGTCGTATCTGGCTGGTGTTCAAATTCTTGAGCAGCACAAAAATCAGTGACTCTGTTCAAACTTTAAACTTCTGATTTTTTTTTTTAAATTTATATTTACCTGTTTTCAAGGGTTGATGTTTAACGTTAAGTGTTTGAACCTACAATCAACCCCTATCTACCACGTAGAAATGAATTTGTCAAAAAATAATCCTTTTAAGAATTTTCCAGTGTCCATGGAGTCTCTGTTTTTGGGCTCCTAAAAATACCCAGTTAGATATTTTGGCATCAACCCTTAAAGTCTAAAATCAATCTCTCCCTATCACGTAGATATGACTTTGTCAAAAAATAATCATTTGTAGAATTTTTTAGTGTTGATAGGGTCTCCGATTTTTCGGCTCCTCGAAAATATCCATTTCGATATTTTGGCTTCAAGCCTTAACTTCCAAAATCAACCCCTCTCTACCACGCAAATATGACTTTTGTCAAAAAATAATCCTTTTGAGAATTTTTCAGTGCTAATGGAGTCTCTGACTTTTGGCGTCCTCGAAAATACCCACTCCGATTTTTTCGTTTCAACCCTTAAAGTTTAAAATCAACCCCTCTCTACCACGCAGATTTGACTTTTTCAAAAAATAATCTTTTTGAGAATTTTCCAGTGTTAATGGAATCTCTGATTGTTGGGCTGCTTGAAAATTCAATTTCAAATTTGTATGCTTGTGTTTGATTTTGTTACGTAAGGGTGGTTTTTGAACCTTTTTCGTGGTCTTAGGATTTCATTTTTGGCATAGGGGTGGTTATTTTTTCATAGGGGTTGGTTTTCACGTGGAAGGTAGTTTCACTTTTGGTAGGGGTGGTTTTTGGAAGTTGGTTGTTAGCGGGTTCAAGAGCTTAAAAAAAAACCCAAATTCTGACGTGCTTAATTTTTTATTTTTAAAAATGTTCATATAGTGGAGGTGCTGGCTTGATTCAATCCAGCACCTCCACTCGAAATTTGAATTTTCGAAAAATTAGTGGAGCCCAAAAATCGGCAATATAGCCTAAGAATAGCCCAAAAAAGCCCAAAATTCTGATGCAAAGAAATTTGGGAATTTTAATTGTTGAGGTGCTAGCTTGATGGACCTATTTAATTAGCATGGTGAAATTTTTAATTGTCGAAAAATTGAACTCATGTTTCAGGGTTTCATCGAAACGTGCCAAACTTTTTAAGGATTAAGGATGAGTGTCTAAAAAATAAAACTATACTTAAAACTTTTGTTTCCAACCGACCCTCATTCTTTCCGCAGTGCCTTAAATATGACACAAAAAAACTACATTTTTACGTATTATTGTTACTTTTTAGCAATTTTCGTCGTCTTTTTCATAAAAAATAATTACCAATTCACAGTTTAAACATTTCCCATGACTTTTTAAATAATTGTCACTTGTGTAAAGAAATGTAAATTATTTAAACAATTATTTATTGTCTGTTTGAAAATTTCTAAAAATTGAGCAAAAGATATCAACTTTCTTTTCAAATTAGTATCCTTTGCTACATTTTGTTGAAATTTGTATACATTTCTTTTAATTTTTACTGAAATTATTTTTGTTTAAATAATATTCGTTCACTTCGCAGTATTTTATAACTACAAAAATAAAATAAAATAAAACACATTATGTGTCTGACTACATTAACCTTTATAATTTCCTTTCCAAAAATACTTTTAAAATCGTAATTAATTGTATGTGTTCTAGTTTATGTCCATTTTTACTAATCGAAAAATAACTGCTGGGGCAAGCAAAAATTCTTTAAACAAATAAAAAGTTGTTAAACATTAAAAGAAATTTATTAAAATTATGTAATTATCAACAAGAAGTAGCATAGGATACAAATTTCAAAAAAATTTCAAATTTCACTGACAAAATTTTTAGAAATTTTGTATGAACAATTGAATATTATTTAGAAAGTCATGGGAAATATTTAAATGGTCCATTACTAACTATTTATATGAAAAAGATGACGCCACGTGTTAATATTCGAATTAAAAACATCTACCCGTGGGGCAGGCACATCCTCGTCGCGCGGTACATGCGCGGCTGGCTTCTCTCGCAAACTTGAGCGCGCTTTGAGCGCGCGACTGTTGGTTCTCGCGCATATTTCTCCCAGAATTTTACGCTCCTTTAACTTTAACGAACACATTCTCATCACGTATCTCGTGCTTCGCACTCGATTTCGTCGAAATGCAAACTTTTACAGATTAGTTTCAACTCTATCATTGTATGTACATCCATAAACTGAATACAAGAATGAAGAGCGTGGGTCTCAAAATTAACGTAAATAAAACAAAAACTATGGTCTTCGAAGGAAAAAGTGAGAAAAAATATGCAAAATTGTATTGAATGATGAGAGAATTGAACAAGTTGATAAATTCTTATATCTTGGTACCTTATTTACGAGAGACGGGAAGATATATGAGGAGTTAGATCGACGAATAAACGAAGGTTAGAAGGTTATTGGTAGAGCAGGCCCCCTTATCAGAAGTAAAAATATATCAAATAAGGCTAAAATGGCAATACATAATTCTATACTTGTACTAACTGTATTATACGGCCGCGGGATATGGACTTATCAAGAAAATGATAAGAGTAAATTTAACGCGATTGACATGAAATTCATGCGCATAATATGCGGGAAAACTCTGATGAACAAAGTAAGCAACCAGATAATCCTTAAGGAATGTGGTGCGGAAGAGACGCTAGTTGATACATGGGAAAGAAATCGGTTAAGATGGTTCGGGCAAATTGAGAGAATGAAGGATGGACGATTAACGAAATAAGTGTATCAAGGTAAAGTAAATAGCAGCGTGCCCAGAGGCAGGCCGCGGGAAGAATGGTTAGAATGTGTGAATGAGACCCTAGTTAGAAGGGACATAAGAAGCCATAGAAACACGAGAGACTACATGATAAAATGCATGGATGTTAAAAAAGCTAGAGAAATATGCCAGGTCAGAAAAGTATGGAGGAAATTGTTAATAAGAAGAGTGTCAGTAGAGTGAATGACGCCTCAAACAAAAAACCTTGAATACTAATGGACCCAAGTGGGGAACCTCACATGATGACTTTGTGAGGAACTTGGGCTGATTGCTAGAGAGATTGATCAGCAACCTAGTTCGGAGCAGTGTTGCGGAATGAAAGTGTTATTTAAATAAATAACACGAGAATTCTAGATAAATCTGAAAATTCTATAAACCCTTCCTCACACTACTCCCTTCCCCACCGAGTGAGTCATCAATCTCAAAGGGAAACGGCATAATGTTGTAATAAAATATTAATAATAATAATAATGTCAGTACTAATCTCTTTTTTATTGGTTAATTTAATATTTAATTCTCTATTTGCATTTAATTTTATTCTTAGAAACCCTGAAAAGTGTATATCATTTCAATAAACTGATATTATTAACATTCATGACATTCATTAGTATTGAAACAAAAGTATTTTTACTGCATTATTTTTATCATTAAAAAATGGGCTTTCTATTAAAATCAAAAATATTATTAAACTTTTTACTGCAACTTGTGTCGTTCTGCCATAAATCTAATTTCTTTAGGGTAAAACCGGGTGAGATGGGCCATTTCCCACCATTTTAATGTAGTTCACACAATCTCGCTTATGTACCCTGTGAGTGTGTCTGTCGATACACACGCAAAACGCAACTATCAAACGCATTGCGAGCTCTCGTTGTTTTAGAGTTAAAATACTTTACTTATCCGTGACAGTCTGAAAATCCTGAAAAATTTTCATTCTTCTCAGATATTTTGGTAATAATCCAAAAGAATCAACAATATTGAGTTGCAGTGGTCTTTGAAAAGTTATCATAACCTCTCACAAGGTACGTACGTATTCTAGGCAATATTGAATAATTTTATTGTACTTTTATCGTGTGACTTATTTTCCTTGTAAATTCGGGAGAGACGGGCCATACATTGGATAATAAACAACTGACATTTTTAAAGAAAAATTTGAAGGCGAAAAACATTGGAACGAATGTAAAGAATATTATAATGTTTTTAATTAAGTATAATGTAGATTTGTAGGGTAAATGTAGGGTAACCCCAACACCTCGGAGAAGACAAGCTCCTAGAGGAGCAAAACGACTTTTGTAAAACTGATTTTTCACTTCAAAACTTACACTCACTTAAACCAATTAAATAGGGTGGCTCAACTCACCCTGTGAAATTGAAAAATCGGCATTTTCGTAACTTTTTTCTCAACTCAACAAAAAAATATGAAAATCCAAAAATAATTCAAATCAGTTTATAGTTCGTTGTTTTAGAGCCTATAAATAATTTTTGACAAATAATTCGGAAATTTTTACATTGACTTGGTAAGCACCACCGGCGATTTAAATAAAAGTGGCCCATCTCACCTGGTTTTACCCTATATACAATGTAGATGTAATTTAGGCAACATTTCGGTTAAATAAAATGTTATTGTAGTTTATTACAAATTTGTCGACTTTTTTGGTTGAACAACTTTTGTTTTTCAATTTTGTTCGTCTCTGGTGTCGTTTTTCCACAATTAAAAAAAAAATAACTTTAATTTTTACGATTTAAAGAAAATCTAATGCTATCTAAAAATGATTATTAAAAAATCATATACCTTTTTGGGGTAGACAACTTTAATCTAATAATTTTCGTTCGTACCTTGTGCTGTTTTTCAAAAAATTTAATTTTTTAATTTTGCATGTTATTTTTTAGGATTAAAACAAAAACTGCATGTCCTATCAAAAATTATTCATGACAAATTTGAATGAGTTTTCGCTATTTTTTGTAAGATCAACGTTTGTCTATTTATTTTTTTCATAGGTTGTGCTGTTCGTCGAAAATTTTTATTTTTAATTTTAATGTTGTTTTTTACCACTAAAAACAAAAACTATGCATCCTATCACAAATTGATTAATAACAAATTTTGAGATATTTTCAATACGTGCAATTTGAGTTAATTCATGTTTTTTGTATCTTGCATAGATTGTCCGTGAAATGGAATTTTTCAGTTTTCGATATCTTAGTATGATCAAAATTTGAATTTTCAACGTTTTGACAAAATTCAGAAATTTTTCATGATAATCTTGTCGGGCTTCAAAAAATAAATGTTTTTTCTATCTTAACTTTTTTTCCAATCACGCATTGTTTGGCCTGAAATGTTCATTTTGGTTTATTTTTTTGGATTTTGAAAATGCGATAACTCTGATCGTTTTCATTTTATAGAAAAAAGTCATAAGCATAAATTATTCGAGTTTCCGTGTACTATAAAGAGCCGTGCATAAAATTTTTAAATCTTGAAAAAAATAGTCTCAAATATTTTGAAAATATGCTCACTTTTTGAATTTTTATCCAGAATAGCTGGTTTACGAATTTATTCTTTCCTTTTTGTCCCTAAAAAAGTGTGCCAAAGCAGAATTAAATCTAACCAATCATTCGAAAGTTGTCGTGCGTAAAGTATACAGACTACAGACTACAGACTACAGACTACAGACTACAGACTACAGACTACAGACTACAGACTGCAGACAGGCAGTTGGAAAGACAGACAGACAGCTTCGTAAAAATCATTTTTTCTGACTCAGGAGGTCTCAAAAAACGTGGAGATTTTATGAAAACCGACTAAGTGGAATTTTACATAAAATCATAAGCTTTGTTTGTAAATTTTAAACTTACTTATTCTATGCTGATTGGCGCTTTTAAAATCGGGCACATAGGAAGCTACGCGAGGATCGTCTCTGCCTCTGGCGTGAAATGTTTGACCCCAAAGTAGCTTCAGGTTACTATTCTGGGGAGTAATAATTCACAAATTCTCTAATTTTTTCTTATCTGTTTGGCATGCAAACAATGTAATTGTGGCAGATGGGATCAAGATTACGTTATCGGATAAAGTTTCTCTGTCGGTCGGAAATCAAGATACTTGTAGATCCAACGTCAAGGGCTAAAATATTTTACATGATTTTGAAAAACCTTTATCTCGACCTTCACCGTATTTCAATCTTTTAGAAAGTGACATTCGTGTACATTTTTTGTTAATTCTTATTTCATTTTCTTAAAACTCAATTGTGTTTAATGCAAACAAATATATTAAATTAAAAATGAGGACGGCCGTTTTAAAGAACGAAATACATTCTTCGTCATTTTTCGGCTCGAACAAATTTCTCGTGGTCATTGCAATTATAAAATTTGAACTCATAAAGATACGAATTTTCTTATCTAAAGAATTTATTATTTTTTAGAGATTTATTGTTAAAAAATATAAATCCAATGTTTTAAATTGAAGAATAAATTAATGAATTTGTAAATGTTAAAAATTATATTGTTTTAAGCAACTTTAAGCTATAATAATCAAAAATTTGAACGACTAACATTTTTATTTAAACTGAAATTTTTAAAACTCAGAAGTGAAATAAGTTATACTTTCAGTTGTTAAAAATGATTGATTTTTCAGTTGTTTAACATTTGACACTTACGCTTTGAAATTTAAACAAATTTCGATTTTCAATTATTCATGAAAGAGTTAGCATGGTTTTTCAAACAATTTAGTTTAAAATTGTTTAGTTTTTAATATTTGATTTATAATTGGGCATTTTACATCAACATTTAAAATAGAAAAATACGATAAAGTTAACTTTGTTGAAGAATTATAAGGAACTTTTTGCCTTATGAGGAAACGAAAATATACTAACTTCATTGATGCTCTAGAATGTGGTCAATTATAATGAGAGACAGCCTCGCTCTATTGGCCTCGCTTAACTGAATGACCTTTAGCAGATTCTTACCTCCTTTAGTATGATTAGAAAGACTTCTGAGTTTATGCAATTAATAAAAAGAATTTAACACTAGACATTATAAAGCAGTAAATACAGCGGGTGTATTCAATGGCTGATTTTCAATTCTTGCTCATTTTACGAGTTTTCCCCGGTTAATATTAATTTTCTATGACTCGGAGTTACATACTTCTTTTATAAAATGTCCATATCCTATAACTTGAAATTTCAACACTTTTACACAGTTTCCTGTTCTACGTCAAACTGTAAGTATTTTTGAACTCATATTTGCCAACTCAACAAAAGCGATAAAAACAAAAACAGGCCTCTTACAATTCAGAAAAAAGAGATCCAAAATTGCACCTCTTCCGACTCTATTGAAACTTTTTTTTTAAATTCCCTCTTTTAATTAAAAAAAACTGTGAAAATAATTACAACTCAATAAATATATTATCCTGCTTCCAATTCATTAAATATTGGATATCAAAATTCTCTCCATTCCAGCTCCAGAAAAATCTTTAAAATATGAAATGCCCCTTTGTCAATTCAACAAAAATTAAAAACAAAAATTTTCTCGTTTTAAACTCAATGAAAATGTTTAAAATATCAAACTGGCTTCACACTCAAATCAATAATAACCTAAGAAACAAAGAAATGTCCTCTCCAAGTTCTAATTAATCGTTTATAATTAATATTTCTTCAATTCTAGCTTTTACATCAAAATGCAATACTTCCAGTTACAAATTTTAAATTTACAATATAGATGTATTAAAATGGGAAAGTTGATATTTATTAGTCTGAAACAACATTTGCTAAGTTGCAATTAATGATAAAAAACTTACTCCCCCTGTGTTCGATACCGGATCCCGTGCTGGGTCCGGTGGCACATTTTGCTGTTGGCTGCCATTACACACAGGTGGCGTGGTTTTTTATCTCACAAACCGCATGCTGCAGCACGCGCACAAAAGCCGACCAGAAACACCGATGCAAATCCAAAGCGCGCTAGCGCAAGCTCAGTACGTCTACGTTTCAAATTTGGGGCTATATCCAACGCAAATCAGCCAGAAGCGAAGATTAGTTGATCATGCTTTTCGCGTTTTCCGCATTTTCGCATGCGCAAGTATGGAGTAGGTTTTAAACCGGAGGCATAATTTGGGGGCATATTTTGCATATTTCATACGTGGCTGAATTAAATTATTATTATTACATCGTTAAGCCGTTTACCTTTCGGGGTAGGAGTGACTCCTTCGGTGGGGAAGGGAGTAGTGTGAGGAAGGCGTCATAGAATTTTTAGATTGATCTATAATTCTCGTCTTACTTATTAAAATAACATGTTTATGCCGCAACACTGCTCCGACCCAGGCTGCTGATCAATCTCTTTAGCGATCACCCCAAGTAAAGATCCTCAAAGAGTCGTCATGTGAGGCTCCCTACTGGGGTCTATTAGTATCCAAGGTCTTTTGTTTCAGGTGTTATTCACTCTACTGACGCTCTTTTTATTAACTATTTTCCGCCATACTTTTCTGTCCTGGCATGCTTCTCTAGCTTCTTTAACGTCCATGCATTTTTTCATGCAGGCTCTCAGGTTTCTATGGCTCTTATGCATAGAGTTAATACAGATAGAGGCAACAAGCCATAGGCCGCTCTGTAAGCGGGACCGTCCGTCTCAGGTTCGCTGAGAGAGAAAGAGACAGAGCGCCTCAGTTGCTCTTTTCTGTCTTCGTCGCACATCGACGTCTACAGCGCATGCGCGAACAACGACTTTGCTGCTTGGAACAGTCTAATGAGGCATAAGAGTGAGGAGACTGTCGGGTCTTTACGATTCTCTTTACGAAGCGTGGGGAGCATGGTGGGGAGAGGCATAACAGCATAGAGATAACTGTATGCATAAGAGTGAGGTGACTGTCGGGTTTGCTGATTCTCTTTCTCTCTCTACCGCCGGGACGGCTCCCAAGCTGGCTTGTTGCCTCTATCTGTATTAACTCTATGTTCTTATGTCCCTTCTAACTAGGGTCTCATTCACACATTCTAACCATTCTTCCCGCGGTCTGCCTCTGGGCACGCTGCTATTTACTTTACCTTGATACACTTATTTCGTTAATCGTCCATCCTTCATTCTCTCAATTTGCCCGAACCATCTTAACCGATTTCTTTCCCATGTATCAACTAGCGTCTCTTCCGCCCACATTCCTTAAGGATTATCTGGTTGCTCACTTTGTTTATCAGAGTTTTCCCGCATATTATGCGCATGAATCTCATGTCAATCGCGTTAATTTTACTCTTATCTTTTTCTTGATATATCCATATCCCGCTGCCGTATAATACAGTTAGCACACGTACATAATTATGTATTGCCATTTTAGCCTTATTTGATATATTTTTAATTCTGATAAGGGGGCCTGCTCTACCAATAACCTTCTTACCTTCGTTTATGCGTCTATCTAACTCCCCATCTATCTTCCCATCCCTAGTAAATAAGCTACCAAGGTATTCGAATTTATCAACTTGTTCAATTCTTTCATCATTTAATACAATGTTGCATATTGTTTTCTCACTCTTTTCTTCGAACACCATAGTTTTTGTTTTATTCACGTTAATCTTGAGGCCAATGCTCTTCATGCTTGCATTCAATTTATTCAACATTCTTTGCAAATCTTCGATTGACTCTGCAATAACAACCTTATCATCTGCGAACGCTAACCCACGTACCCTTACTGTTTCGAGATCAACACCTTCTTTTTCGCAAAGAGCTATTTTTAAACACTTGTCCATAAATAATATAAATATCGATGAAGACATAACGCATTTTTGGCTAAGGACTTGCATAATATCAAGTTAGTCACTCCATTTTCCCATTTACCTTTACTATCGCTTTGCTTCCCATGTATATTGTTCTTATAGCTTGTAGGAGCCATCCATATACTCCGTACTCTTTCAGGACTTCCCAAAGTTTACTTGCCAAAAGATTTTTCTAGATCAACAAATTCACAGAAAACTTTTTTGCCGAATCTCAAACTTTTTTGTGTGATTTGTCTTAAGCTAAATACTCGATCCGTACATGACTTCCTGGCATAATCCCACCTTAGACTTCCCAAATTTTTACTCCGGTGATTTTCATTACCCTAGGAATAAGCATCTTTGAGTATATTTTACATATGATACTTAATAAGCTGATCACTCTGTAATTATTGCAGTCGCTTTAAGCCCCCTTTCTTTTGTATATTGGCATGATAATCGCTTTTTTTCAATCACCTGGGACTTCTCATATTTTGATACGTAGATTTAGTAGTTCGCACAGTATATGAGGCATGTACTCGCCACCGTAATTAAGCATTTCAGCGTTAATACTGTCTACCCCGGAAGCTTAACCGCTTTTTTAACTTCGTGACTAAATCCCTAACCTCAGTAACACAGACTTTCTCAATCGATTTTTCTAATACATTGTGTTCTACATCGCAGTTGTGGCTTTCTATAGCTTCATCTCCAGATTGTCCCGTAAAATGATCTCTGAAACCGTCTATAATTCCGCCTGCCTCATAATTAAAATACAAGCTTAATAAAGTTTATAAATTTTTTTGTATAACAATGTAAATAAACATAACTGTGGCTGAGTTCTGGAAATAAATTATTTATTTTACTATTTTTTGGCTCAATTGCTGTTGTATGGTAAATGTAACTACTTCCAGTTTACCAACAGAGCTGTGGTTCAGTTGACTGTTTCCGACTTGTTAACTGAACAACGAAGATCAGTTATTATTACTGATTTTCCACAGATAGTTTTATCGTAAAAGTAATTTGGTTGTTTAAACTAAAAGTATTTATAATACCAACTGTAATTGCATATTTATATAAAAATGGTATATTTTACTACTTTTTTTTCGTTTTTATCCCTACTACCAGGGTGGAATGACTTCTACTGTTGCTGTTTACTGACAGAACTGCGTTTGATTTTACTAATATTCATATGTTATTTTTATTACATATTGAGTTAATATTACTACTTTTATGTAGTCAGATCTTCAACTGAATACTTGTTATCCTTTTACTTATCTAAAATGATAATGTGAAGTACTACGTGTTAACTGCGTGTGAAGCAATCATAGTTAGCATAAATGAGAAACTAGTTGGATTTACTACTTTCCAGCTGACTTCATGACTTAGCTCAATATTTCGCAGGCATTTTTTCAGTGTGTATGATATGTCTGCATATTGTTCCGAATCCTCTAGGCACGATGACGCACTCGGAGTCGACTTTGCCTTACAGCTCAACTTTTCATACTGGTATCCGAAAAAACATTGAAAGTCATCGGAGAATGAAAATGAGGACATTTATTTTAAGCCCTTTTTACGTAACATGGACAAACCTCGATTATAGTTGACGATCATGCCATATCATGCAGAATGCCACAAAACTCCATCGATAAAAATAAGATGTTAGAGCCCACTTTTATCGAAAACCCGAAGTTCGCACGGCTTATATTTTTTCGTGGAAAATCAAGTTTTAGCTTAGTCACATTCTTTTCTATATCAAAGCGTAATTATCTCGTGCAAATTAGTATTCTGAAATCTGACAAAACATTGGAAAGACTCTAGACACCTCTAAAGATGTAAGAAAATTGAAATTCAATACCAATTTTAAACTCGGCAGATAATAACTTTTTACGTCTATTTCGCTCCAGCGCGTTACAAATATTTAAATCGATTCGTTCCACATTTAGTATGCCTAATGGGTTTGCAATGCACTACTTTTATATACAGTATTGTTTTCGGTTTCTAAAACCATTTTTTTCGACTCGTTGAGAGAAAAGCACAAAATAGATCGATAGTTCAGAAATGATTATAATATATTTGTAACGTGCCACGAGGAAACGCAACTTAGGGTTAGCAGGTGAAGTTTTTAGTAGAAGCGATTGAAGAGACGGTCGAAGTCAGACACTCACGAAAGTGGGGGACATTCTAGGGATTCCATTCCCTCCACTTGCGAACAGAAGAGAAATATGCGTGAAAAGTGGTGGGACCGGATTTCTCGGGTCACCCTTTAACGTCGAAATAGCAGACTCGCGCCCCAGTTTTCAGCTTAATAACAATTTAAATTCTGCAGATAAAAATTAAATTCTTATTTAATATAAAGGATCGATTCAGAAACTATAGATATCATCAAAATCCTGAGGCCCCTTTCCTCGTGGCAAGTCACATTTATGAAATGGATAGGCGGTAAGTAATGCATATTCTATCCACATATACACTTGCTCAGTATAGTCTGAATGAGAAAATTTCCTTCTCAATGCAGTTCTTAAGTCTTATTTCGAACCAAAAGACTCATTTTCGAGCCTGTTATAGTTAGAACTGTCTAATACTTTGTGAATTTTACGAAAGTTTTTACCGCGAAAATTGAAACTGCAGGATAGAAATATAGGGTATTCAAGAGCTGCGCTAAAGATAAGTTAATTTTATCATATACTATTAGATATTATGGTAGAAAATTATATTGCAGTTTATTTAACTATAGGTGAAATTGAAAAAATTCAAAATAGCATTAAAAATTGAACTATTTTGCTCGTAATTTCTGGGGGAGGGGGCAGGCATTTTCTTTTCATTGTATATTTTATTACGATTATTTTTAACAATTTTTCAACTGCAAATTTCATAAAATTTTGTTTAAATGTAACAAAATTGTCAAATTTCATGAAATTTCGCGAAAATGGGAGACACTTCTGAATTCGAAAAGAATTATCAAGGTTTTGGGTTTTTAAAACTATTTTAACGAATTTTTAGAATCCATTTTTCTTACTTGAAGGGATTTCGCCGAATTTTCAAATGACCGAAGTGTTAGACACATAAAAACACGAACAAAAAAAGCAGACGCTAGTTTAAATTGGACACTTGTCTTCTTTCTCATGTAGACTAAAAATCAGTATCTCAAGAACTCTTGATGCATATAGTCGTATTGTTTGAATTTAAAAATTTGTCAAAGTTTTTACCGCGAAAAGTGAAACTTCAGCTCGTTTCGTTTTCTCCGTGTAGGTGACATTTGAAATTTTCAAAATATCATTGAGCTCCCATCTAATACAACGCTGCTCTCGGTACCAGTTCTCTCCCGTCCCTCCCAACGCTCCCTTATTAACAGAAGTTTTGCGGGGAGGAATGTTATAACTACACTCTCCACCATATGACGAATTACTACTTAATTTGGACATGATTTCGACTCGAAAAATAAACTTACAGCATAAAGATAGTAGTTGAGCGTATAGTCTAAACAATGAATAATACAAAAAATGGAATAGCCTCGGAAAGTGCTGGAAATTTAAATGACAAATTGCTTGCACACGGTAAATGTAAAGGACATGTTTCAGGCAACGAATGGAGATTGGGTGTTTGGAATGCTAGGGGGGGCGGCGAATGATCTCAAGGTTAAAGAATGACGAGAAACTATGTACTTCAGGAAACTAGATATTTTATATGTGTCTGAAGCAAAGAAAAAGGGATGCAAAAGTAGAGACATGGAAATAGAGGCGTTGAAAGGCGGATTTGAAATATGGCCAGGAGTAGATAGTGAATCAGATGGTACGCAAGGAGTAGGTCTGATTTTGAAATTAAATAAATTTTTTTTAAACCATTACGAAAAACTCCGTAATGGTACACATTTTGAAAAACATTAAGACGTTATCAAAAGCGATATTTGAAAGTATTAAAAAAATCAAAAATAAAAATTTGAACATGTTTTTTTTAGAAAACTATCTAAAATACTATTTTCTTTTTGTAATTTGTGCAAGTATAAAAAATTGAAGGAATGATAGTTTGACGTTTTTCAACACTATTTGGAATAGTTATGTAAATTGATAACTGTTTTTTTAGTGTTCAAATAAATAAATATTGTAAAAAAATATAATATATAACTTTAATCTTTTAGTTTTTTGCATCACAGTCTATTTCCTTTTTCTTTTTAGTGTTTTCATTTTAAGAGATGTTCTTAGTGCAAAATGCACTCTAAAAATGAGAACTATCGCCTAACTGCGTCTCTGTTTCTGACTCAGGTATATTGCCAAAGTAATCAAAATGAGTTAAAATAATCATTACCATCGGGAGAAGCCCCATGCCTAGACGTAACCGCTCGGCATCGACTCATTTAGACCGACAATTCGAGAACAACAAATTCAGAATTATAAATATTGAAAGTTAAAATTCTTTATCAAAGGTCAGGTACTTAGTGAAGAGCGTGAAGGGTACACGAAACAAGGCATCACCGATACCATTGACGAAAACACAAATCGATACGGACACTGAAGAACCCAGGCACGAGATATATTTTTAAAGCAAAAATAAATTTTTTTATCTTTCCGTAATAAGCCTAATGACTACTGACTATGATATTGGGTTCTATTTCATATGTGTTTTGAAATTAATAACAGGAAATGTTCACATGTTTACACGTTCCTTGAATAGCTTGATCCCTATCACGTTTAAAAGTGTTATGCTTCTGTCTAATTGCTTTACTAGCCTCAGCACCCTGATTTCTGCTCTCTTATATGTCTCATGTCTTTTCAAATTATATAGAAGTTATTTTGTTGCTACTGTTGATACTTGATTGATTGCTCATTCATGAAAACAGAGGTTATACATGGAAATAGTAGGAGGAGGATAATTTAGTGCAATCAAATTCTTCAGGTGTTGGTAGTGTTTTACCATTTCAAAGTTATAAGGAGATCGTTATTGAAAACAATTGTGGAAAGAATTTGATGTGATGTACTAACACTGTATGTAACAATTTAAGAATCATAATCACATAACAGTATTAAATTTTTTTAAAAAGCTTCTAATAAGTGTAAAGAGACTTATTTTTATGAAAAAATGACTAAAATGAGATATTAAACCATGTTACGTAATATTTTCTAGAACCTTCTGTGCTGTGTGGAATAAATTATGCTTAACGCGTATCTACATAAGATTATGTATATTATACCAAATAATCTAAAAATGTTGTTGAACAACATTCCTGAGTTAGGATTCCATCATAATTCCATGAACCATTACAAAATTCCATGTAATTAGTATAAAAACGCAATTAAAAAGTAAATCCAATACCATACTCTTCATCCTCCTCCAATTTCCACAAATATATATGTGTACCTGGTAACCCGTTTACTTATTCTGGTGGTCTGCATACTGCCTCGGAAGTCGAACGACGGACGGCAAATGGAAGAATGCAGCATTGAAATCACGTATCTTTTATCAGCCTGCTTTCATGAGAGACACGCTACAGCACAATCTATAGGCCCAAGTACAGCTTCGTATGGTGTGCGATTTATGACAAGCTGTTTCAAAGTTTTTTTCGACGTGTTTCGCAACTTTGAGACCAGTTCGAACTTTTCATATCAATCATCCAAGCACGCAACATATTTTCAACGTCGACGTTTGCTATTTCGATACTACCTTGCGATTGTAGATGCCTGGGCCTGCCATGTGCAACTTTACAATTCGGCTATAATGCTACTAGATCTTCAATAATTTTTGCATCAAACTCTTGACAGTTATCATTTTGTAGTATAGCTGGAGCGCCCAAAGTGCAAAAAACGTCGAAAACTCTTTCGCTACATTTGCCGCATGCTTTGACTTCAGTAATTTTAAATGCAAGAATTTCGTGGCATGATCCTGGTAATTCAGATGCAAACTGCACTCGCCATCTGCACATGACTCAAAATCTATTTAATCTACTTAGCCTCTTGCGTTGAACCCATGAGAAACAATAGGCTTTACAGCAACACCTTTTATTATTTTACTTTTTTCCAAGTCACATGTTGTACAGCAGCCCAAAAACTCTTCAAATGCTTTTCTCATGATCTTCCATCGACTTTTGATATCATATAACATTCTATGTTGTCCACCATGTCCGTTTTGCGGAAGTGCTCATAATAGTTTGTCGTAATAATCTTCAAAATACACCACGGAGATAATTTTCTCGCATCCATTCTTTCTTTTCTTGATCACATTAAATAAACTTTTGCCTACTTCTTACAACTCATAATTCTTTTTGAAGTTACGATAGGCCTTGCTTGTTTCTGATTCTGTTTACCTTGGATAAGAACAATCTTAAATTTCTCACAATGTTTTTATCCCACATATTTTGACTACTAAACTTATTCCTTTAGTGAAGTTCTCTTTTTTTATCGAATACGTCTCTTTTGACAGAATCACTCTGCATTTTCAAACTGATTGACAGTAAAAAGGGACAAGCGTTATTTTAATTATGGCAGTTTAGCAACTGAGATAGCTTGCTACTATATCTAGATAACTATTTATTTAAATTCGGGATCAATATTATTTTTAAATATAAAGTATAAAAAGCTAGCTATGTTCACAGTGTTAGAAAAATATGTCCAAATTCTCGGTGCTTTCATGTAAATAATACTGTGTTGTAAATACACTCTATCGGCAGTTGGTCGACTGCCTAAGCAAAAGCAGGCAGATGAAAGATACGTGATTTCGGTGGTGCATTATTCCATTTGCTGACAGTCGATCGAGTCTATAGGTGAAGAATTGGAAGTTAAGAGGGAGTGAAACATTAGCTTCGGAAGTGAGGTAAAACCTATAAGGTGGGTGCCCAGACGTCGATAAAGAAAGCGCTCAGCCTGATCTCAAAAATGGAGGACATTTCGAAGAAAATAGAGGAGTTCTGAGACAAGCAAATGACGCATTCGAGGTACAAGTAATGATGCATTCGAGGTCATAGAGGAGATGAAGGGAAACACAGGGTCAGAAGAAGGTTTAACAGCTTCGAATACCGGATCGGCTAGTTTTTCGCCAAGAAGGTACAAGAAGCCAAAAAGACTGCAGGTGTAAAGGACGCGGCTCGAAATGGAACTCAAACGGAGGCATCAACTGCAACTATGAGTCCGAAAGAGAGAACAGCCCAAAGTCCGTCGGCTAAGAAGCAGGGGACTCGTAATTTTGAAGCGGGGGCACCAGCAGAGGAGATAAAAAAGCAGAGGGCAGAATCTCCCCCTAAGAGGACAAAGAAAAAGGAGCATCCGAGACGCGCTCGACCAGAAGCGGTACTGCTGAAAAGAGCGCAGGGTTAAACTTGCGCGCAGGTTCTCAAAGACCTGTAAATAAAGATAAGGCCCGACACTCTTGGTGTCAAACTCAAGGGTGTAAGGCATACAGGGAGCGAGGGCGTCCTCATTGAGGTGTGAAGCAAAGCAGAGGGTAGGTCCAAACTGTCCTCAGCTGTAAGGGAAGCAGTCAGAAGAGCGAGAAACGTGCGCGAACTCGTCCCCCGCACTAAAGTTGAGATCTTAAATTAAGATGAAACGGTGAAGGAATTGGAGAGTACGGAATTCCTGAAGACACATGTGAAGAAGGAGTAGCTACGAGAGGTAAGAGTGAACCTGACGAAAAAGGCCTTCAGGGGAACTCTGAAGGCCTTTGTGGAGCTAAATGAAGAGTTAGCCCCAAGGATAACTCGAGCAGGACATCTGAAAGTGAGGTGGGTCTGCTGTAGGGTCCCTAAGAAGACGGCTACGGCTACCTGGCAGCGAAATGTGAAGGCCCAGATCTTACTAGGTGTTGTTGAAGATGTTGAAAAGAGGGGCTCAGAGCTAGGGAGTGTGACAAAAAGCCGTACTGCTATCTCTGCTCTGAAAAGGATGGAGGACCCAGGACAGAACATCTTCCGGGTACACCAAGACGTTCAATCTTTCGAGAGGTATCCGCGGAGCGGACATCCAGGAAGTAAAAAGAGTAGAAGAGCAAAGGAATCGACAGAATAATGGAACAACCAGCAGGCCCTTTTACAGTGAAGAAAACGGCACCCCTGAAGTAATGCGGAAGCTGCTCTGGGCGGATTGCACTACAAGAATATTCCGAGGAAGATATCTTTAACGCTGACGAATTTGGGTTGTTCTTCAGATGCTTACCTGACAAGACCCTAGCTTTTAACAATGAATATTGTCACGGAGGAAAAAATAGTAAAGAACGTATCACTGTAATGGTTGCTGCTAATATGTGTGGTAGAGAAAACGAAAAGTTACTAGATGTAGGAAAAAGTGAAAGACCACGATGTTTTAATGAAGTAAAGTCTCTACCAGTACATTATCAGAACAACGAAAATCGTGGATGACAAGTTTCATTTACGAAAACTGTCTTCAGGAAATGGATCAAAAATTTCATCGTTAGATATATAACCAGTGCCCCCAACAATTAGGTATTTTCACTTCAACCATCAGCTAAGTTCACTTCGTTAAAAGCTGAGGGAAAAGCAATGGACCAAATGCATAGAACAAAATTTTATTTCTGTAATATATTTGTAACTGATAATAATTAGTTTTATTTAATTATTTCAATTAATAGAAATTAAAAAAAAAAACATTTTCAGATACACTTATATAGAAAAAATTAGCTTTTACGGAGATATTAGAAAAATAGGACAAAGATGAATTGAATCCCACGCATTAAGTCTCACGTTTTTTCCCTTAGGAATCAACGAAGTGAATTTAGCTGGTGATTGAAATGAAAATACCTAATAGCACCTTGCGCTACTGCACATGCGATACATAAGCCGCTACATTGGCTGCCGCGTTCGCACTTATTATAAATGTTAACAAATACCCTTTTTATTTATAATTAGCAATTTTAAATAAGTACATTTCGATGTGTTAAAGTATTATGTGGGTTGTTTTTAATATATTTTGAGCGTTGGGTTGAAAAATAAAATGAGTATTCAGAAAATAAAAAATTATATTTTACTGTATACAGTTATTTACTGATTACTCATTTCATTGTTTAACCCAATTTTTAGAATATATCACAAACTATCCACGCACCAATTTCACATATTAAAATATAATTATTTGTAATTCTTAGTAAAAAATTGTATTTTTTAACATTTCAAATAAGCGCGCGAACTGCAACCAATGAAGCGCCTTATGCATCGCATGCCGAGTAGCACAAGGTGTCTGTGTTCGAAACACTCCGTACAACCTCAAAGCTGCTTGCTTGAAATTTATCAGTGTTTTTATACTTTAGTCAATACACGTCCAAAAGTAATATCAATTATTTTAAAAATTGTGATTATATTTGACTTTTAATATGTCTTTGACGTCTGCCTCCGGCCAGCAGCACTCGCTCGGCTTGTATTTACAAATGTCGGGACAGGCATCAAAAACATGCATCGCAACTTTCGCAAACCAGAAATGTAAGTGAGAGAGAGAGAGAGAAGGAGAGAAACGGACAAAAATCCAAAGCTTTGTCAGCATCCAAAAGAGGAGCTGAAGTAAGGAACAAAAGGTAAACATGGTCGTGCAACGGGCTGTCTGCTGGAACTTAGTTGTATCGGCTACGCCTCGGCCATCATGGCGCGCAAAGCAGGAATTTCAAACTTCCTGCCTCGTGGTGTAATATGATATTAACTAAAAGGCACCCAAAAAGCAAAATTCTTAAGCAGAAATAAAATTCCTGCAGAAAAATTCTATTAAGTTAAAAAATAGCTTTTAGTTGTCCATGCTGTCAGTGTTATATATAGGACATTCGACGCTGGATGTTTTCTACTCGTCTATAGGGATCTACATATGAGGCTGGATCCCTGAGAATACATGCGTGTTTATCCAACAAGTACTTAGCTTTATTTTGATTAGTTTAAAAAATATATATATATTTTAATGGGAAAATAGCTGTATAAGGCTCGATAATAGTAAACCTACTAAAAACACTTGATTATAAAACGGATTTCAAAAGACTTGAAATATCTACGATTATGCGATTTCACAAATACTGGGTAGTAGAATGGGCGTTCACATTGAATTAAAATTTTTGTTATTCAGCACGGACATAAAGCCTTTTCTAACAATTACCTCTTGACAAGAGCAAGTGCGGACGCGATTCAGATTCAGAATTTTTGAAAACGTAGCCTCTCATACTTTATAAAAATGTATGCATATGCTTAGAGCTGATCAAAATTAAATCGTTACAGTACTGTTCAAAATCTTAAAGATTCAGACTCTTTTAAATTGCAAGCGTAACTTAAATTTTACATACTGGAAACTGAAAGTGATTTCCATGCATTTGTAAATAAAGATTTATTTATAAAAATTTCCTTT
>JAAAKG020158757.1:0-29714 GCA_010014905.2 Druon quercuslanigerum | reverse complement strand
ACGTTTGAAACAACTTAATTAGTTTCAATTCTCCTGACCCTAAAGCCAACAACCAACATCAACAATTTCTACAAAAATTAATGACTTTGTTTAAAAATGTAACTTTTTTTTTAACAATTTTTTTTTAAACCTTAAAAACTTTAAAACCTATTTTAATCTTTTTGAAGTAAAATTGGACTATTTCAACTATTCCATTTATGGTTCAAAATTGACCTTTTACAGTTGTAAATTCAACTGTTTCGTTTTAAATTCATGTATTTTTTGAAGAATGGTCTTTTTCAGTTAAAAATTAATCATCTTGTTTAAAAATGCATATTTTTCGTTGGAAAGTCTAATATATAAGTTAAATATTCATAATTCATTTTTAAAATTGATCTTTTTGGTTAAAGATAAAATAACTTGTTTAAAAATTAAATTCGTTTGTTAAAAATTCATGTTCTTGGTTTAAATATAATCTGTTGCAATTAAAGATTCTTAACTTTAATTGAATATTCATCAGTTTGGTTAAAATTGTGTTTTTTCCCTGGAGTTACATTAACTATTTTAACTGAAAATTTGACAATTTTATTTTTGGTTGAAAATTGATCTTTTTTATTTCAAATTTAAGTATTTGGTACTCCAGACACAAATTCAAATAATTATTTTTTATGTTTTTAGTATTATTTCATTAATTAATTAATCCAGGATGCTTATATATTTAAGAATATCTTGTCAGGGAATTTTCTTCCAGGATTTGAATAGAAAACCTGGTAAAAATTATTTACATTTTTTCTTTCTTTTTTAAGGATTCAGCAGTGGCTTCACATTTTGTAGCTCTATCGACCAACAACCAAAAGGTCAAGGAATTTGGAATCGACGAGAAAAATATGTTTGGATTCTGGGACTGGGTTGGAGGCCGGTACTCGTTATGGTCAGCCATTGGCTTATCAATTAGCTTATCAATCGGTTTCGATAATTTCGAAAAACTACTCAGTGGTGCTTATTACATGGACCAGCATTTCCAATCTGCTCCCTTGGAAAATAATGTAGGCTTTTATGTCTTGAAAATCAATTTTAGAAATTACAAATTTGTCCTAACTTAATATCTAATGACAAAAACGGTATTTGAAATATGTCCTAATGCCTTTTTTTAGGCTCCTGTGATTCTGGCCTTGTTGGGAATTTGGTACCACAACTTTTATGGTGCAGAAACTCACGCTTTATTGCCTTATGATCAATATCTTCACAGATTTGCTGCTTATTTCCAACAAGGCGACATGGAGAGTAATGGAAAATATGTCACTCGATCGGGTGAACCTGTTAATTACTCGACTGGTAAGTGTTTCTTTTTTTATGAGGATTTTAATAAATTTTACTAGACTCTGGGTCACCACTGGATCGAGAAACTAGAAAATGACAGTAAATTCTATTTTTTGGCGGGGAATTTTACAAATTGTCTGAAGGAGAATCTATCCAATCATTTAAAATATCACAAATGTCATATCATATGGAGGATTATAGAAATTCAACTGTTCTGTTAAAAATACATATTTTTGTGTTAAAATTCAGCTCATTAATTAAAGGATTAACCTTTTGTTTAAAATTTATATTTTGTTAATGATAAGTCAACTGAAATCTTTTTTGGATAAAAACTATTTTTTCAGAAAATTTCTCTTTTGGATTTAAAAGTTCATCTTTAGTATAAATATTGCATCTTTCTTGGAAAAAATGCAACTGTCATGTTGAAAATTAGAATATTTGACAGTAATAGTACTTTTTGTTCAAAATTTCTATTTTTATGTTGAAAATTCAGTTGAAATCTTTTTGGCTGAAAATTCAACTCTTTTTTTGCAAATTTGTATTTTGATATAAAAATTCATCTGTTTCAGCAGAATTTTAATTTTCCTTGGACAAAAATGCAACTGTTTGGTTGAAAACTTAACAATCTGGTTAAGAAGTCATATTTTTTGGTTCAAAATTCGGCTATTCTTCAGAAAATTAACTTATTGTTTACAATTCTTATTTTGGTGTTGGAAAGTCATCTGGAATCTTCTTTGTGTCTGAATTTAAGTATTTTTTAAAGGTTTTCTTTTCACTTCATCTGTTTTGAAAGAAATTTAATCACTCTTGAATCGAAATGCAACTTTTCGATTGAAAATTTGACTCTTTTTTGAAATTTTGTCTGTTTTATTTTGAAATTCACCTGCTTTATCAGAAAGTACACCTTTCTTTGATAAAAGTGCAACTGTTTGTTTGAAAATGCAACAATTTCGTTGAAAATTCATAGTTTTTGGTCGAATTATTCTGCTATTTTGTTGAAACTTTAACTATTTCCTAGAAAATTAACTGTTTTTAAATAAAATAGTTTGCAAAAAAATTCAAACTTTTTGCGAAAATCTAAAATCCCATTTTACATATAAAAACTTATTATTTGTTATAAATTCATATTTTGATCTCGAAAATTTAACTGAAATCTTTTTTGAATGAAAATTCAACAATTCTTTTGAAAGTTCATATTTTTTTAAAATAAAAATTCAGAAGTATTCAGAGAAGTTTCATCTATTGTAGGTGAAAAAACAAAAAATTTTTATAAAAATTTTTTTTGGTTAAAAATTCGTCTTTTTAAATGGAAAATTTAATTTTTTTCGTACAAACTTATTTCTTGTTTAAAAATTCATTTTTTGATCGGGAAAAGTCCACTGCAATTTTTGGTAACAGAAAATTCAAATATCTTTTTTTGAAAATTTATCTTTTTTGACTTAAAAATTCATGTGTTTTGGTAGAAATTTCATTTTTTTAATGAAAACCAAAAAGATGACCAAAAACACGAATTTTCAATAAAATAGTTAAATTTTCAACTAAAAAAATCAATTTTTAACTGATACATGGAATACTTAAATTTTGGATTTAAAAAATTAATTTTAATCCAAAGAAACGAATTTTTGGTAAAATTGAGAAATTTTCAACTATATATATGTTTTTCAAATTAAAATGATGCATCTTCAACGAGAAAATTACATTTTTAACTATTTTCAACTATCAACTAAGTAATTGAATTTTTAACCATACATTTATATTTTTTAAAAATTACCTAAACAGATGAATTTTCAAACCAAATTCAAATTTTCAATTCAAAATGCATCTTAAATGGAATTTTTAACAAAAAAGGTAATATTTAACCAAATAGTTGATTTTTTTAAAGAAAGAAGCTACATTTTTAAATAATCGCGAAGAAGTTAAATTCTCAGCTAAACAATTTAATTTTTCACAACAACAAAAAACAGTATTTTAAAAAAACAGTTACATTTTTTTACTAAAGTAATGAATTTTCAAGTATAATGATGTATCTTCAATGAAAAAAAAAGAATTTTAAACCAAATAGTAAAATTTTTGACCAAAAAAGATGAACTTTTAACTAAAAAAAATCAATTTTCAACTCAAAATGGAATAGTTAAATTTTCAATTAAAAAATTAATCTTGAACAAAAAAGAGAATTTGAAACAAAATAGATACATTTTTAACCGGGTATCAATTACCAACTAAAATAATGAATCTTCAACCAAACGAATTAGTTTTTAACACAGTAGTTAAACTTTGAAGTCGCTGAATTTTTAACAAAAAAAATGGTTGTTAAAGTTTTTTTTAACATTTGAATTTTATTAAAAAAAGGCAAATGTTTGAAAAATTAGTTGAATTTTCAACCAAAAAGATTAATTTTCAACTGAAAAGATGCATTTTTAACTACACAAAAAACATAGAATTATATTGAAAAAAATGAATTTTCAAACCAAAGGTAATTTTTCAACCAAACGCATGCATTTTCAACGAAATAGTCTAATTTTCAACTGAAAATAGAGTAGTCAAATTTGCAATTTAAAAAATTAATTTCTACCAAAAAAAAAACGAAAAAGTTACATTATCAAACAAAAAATGAAATGTTTAAATTTTCGTTACAAACATTTATTTTCAAACAAACGAACGCATTTTTAACGTAATACTAAAGTTTTAACGAAGAATATGATTTTTCAAATAAAGTGATGAATCTTCAATCGTGAAAATGAATTTTTAACAAATATCAACCAAGGGACAATTAAAAAATCGCGAAAAAAAAAATTCCCCAAATTATAATGCCAACCATGTAAAATTCAAAGAGTTTGTGATAATACCCGATAATAAGGGATTCGTGAAGTCAAACTCCCAAGTTAAAACAGTTGAGAATTTGGTAAATAATAATATAAAAAATCATAAATTAAATAATTTTATGTCATGAAAATATTTGTTATTTTACTCATTATTTTATTGTTCATTTATTATTAAAACAATGTTTTAATTGTTTGAATTCTGGAATTTTATAATTCGGAAATTTTCGTGTTTCTTTAATTTTATAGTTTCGGATGTTTTATAAATTTAGCAATTTTATTTTTCATGATTGTTCTATTTAAAAATGGTTTAATTTGCAAGAAAAATTAATACATTTTTTTGAATAAATAACAATTGACCAATCCTAATTTGAAATCACTTAAAATAAAAATAATGTAACTTCTAATTTAAAAAATATTCACTTTAAAAAATAATTTCAAACACGAAACAAATTTATTCATTGTTTCTTAAATTTAGAGGCCATTAAAAATTATAGCGTGGATTTATATTTTTAAACCAAAAACCTTCGATCTAAATCAATCTATATAAGCTTACAATTTTAAATTTTGCAGTTGAAGGACATTTGATTTCTAACTGCTTACTTGAAAAGTCTTAAAAGATTCCATTTTACACGTGTAACTTATTAAGTATTTGAATAATAAATGTCTGAAATAAAACATTTTTGAACTTCAATAATAAAAGTTAAAAATTCAAGAGTTTCATTTGCAGTTTAGTTTTTATTACTTCAAATAAAAAATTTTAGCTCTTAAGAGTTCGAATTTTTTTATTTCAATTTCCTTGGATTATTTTTTCGAACCGAGAATTGTTATTTGATTACAGAGGCCACCCTATATACTGCAAAATTTCTTAGTACAGAAGACTTTAATAAATTTATGAATCAATTTTTAATTGAATTCTAGGTCCCATTGTTTGGGGAGAGCCAGGAACAAATGGACAACACGCATTTTATCAATTGATACACCAGGGCACAAGACTCATTCCAGCGGATTTCATTGCCCCAGTTCTGTCACATAACAAGGTGAAGCATTACAAGATATATCTCTAATTTTAGTTTTAGTCCAGTTTACCTATTTATATTTTTATAGTGAATTTATTTTTTGACCGGGAATTTTACCAATTTTTAGACGAAAAATCTGTCCAAGTTCGATTTTAACAGTGTTTAAAAATAAATACTTGAATTGTTATCTTTTTCAATTAAGATATCATTCAGTTTACAATGAGTAATTTGAAAATCTTTTACTTTTAAAATTTTCCATTTTAGATTTTTATTTCCCCAGTTTAGATTTCATTGCCCCAGTTCTGTCACATAACAAGGTGAAGCATTACAACATATATCTCTAATTTTAATTTTAATCCAGTTTCACTATTTATATTTTTATAGTGAATTTATTTTTGAACGGGAATTTTACCAATTTTTAGACGAAAAATCTGTCCCAGTTCGATTTTAACTGTGTTTAAAAATAATTACTTGAATTGTTATCTTTTTCAATTAAGATATCATTCAGTTTACAATGAGTAATTTGAAAATCTTTTACTTTTAAAATTTTCCATTTTATATTTTTATTTTTAAGCGCACATGTTTACTTTAAAAAATTTTAAAATACAGTCTAGAAGACCTTAATTAAAAATAAAAAGCAAATATTAAAAAGTGAACAATAATTGATTTGACAAAACATAATAATATGTTCGTAATTAAAGGATTTCATTACGTTTAAAATATTGTTTCAGCCCAAAATATTCCATGTTTAATCCATTTTTATCTATTCTATATTTAGCAATATTTTTCTGTTCATTTAATACAAGTAAATTAAAACTAAATATTTAAAAGTAATCATTTTGAAACTGAGATCTTTGACATAGAAACACTTGAATCGTTAAAATTTCTAAGAGCTTTTAAACTTCAAAAGTTACAATTTTATTTGTTTTTGTTGTCTTTTGGGATGAGAATTCGCTTTTTTTGTTGTTTAAATATCAACTATTATATTTTTCGTTGAGAATTTATTTTTGTGTTGGAGATTCAAAAATTTTTACAAAATTTTAATTATTTTTGTTGATAAATTCGACTACTATTTGGTTGAGAATTCATCTTGCAGGTAGAAAAATTTTAATATTTCTTTTAAAATTCCATTATTTTATTACAAATTTAATTATATTATTGAAAAATCAAGTATTTTGATTAACAAAATCATCTTCTCTAGTCGAAAATTCATCAGTTTTGTTGAACATTCAACTGTCTTCTAAAAAATTCAATTATTTGGTTGAAAATGCAACTGTTTTTGTTGCAACCCTTTGGTTCAAAATTCATCCTTGTAGGTTGAAAATGTAACAATTTGGTACAAAAAATCAACTGTTTTGTTAACAATTTAATTATTTTGTTAAAGAGTTTTTTTTGTTGAAAATTCAACTTTTTCATTGAAAATTTATCTTTAATGGTCAAAGTAAATAAATGTGCAATTTTCAAATTTAAATTGTAAATTATTTTATTCACTTTATAAATTATGATAAAAATTTTACAAGATTAAAGGTTGGGTCTTTGAATATTAATGGAGAGAAAATGATAAATTGATCCGGAAAATGTCAAAGAGTTTTGTTATTTTTGCTTCAAGCTTAAACCTTGTTGTTCGAAAATGCAACCATTTGGTTAAAAATTAATCTTATTATGTTAAAAATGCAGCAATTTGTACAAAATTTAACTATTTTGTTAATAGTTTAATTATTTTGTTAAAATTTACACTATTTTGTTAAAAAGTCATATTTTTTGGTCGAAAATTCAAGTGTTTCCTTGTAAATTTGTCCTTTTGCGTTAAACGTGCATATTTTATGCTTGAAGTAAATAAATTTGAAATTCTTATATTTCAATTAGAAATTGTTTTATTCCATTTATAAATCATGTTAAAAATGTTGTTAAAAATGTTGCTGTTTTTGTTCAAAGTTTAAGCTTGGTTGTTTGAAAATTCAACCATTTGGTTAAAAATTAATCTTTTTACGTTGAAAATCTAACAATTTGGTAAAAATGCAACTATTTTGTTGAAAATTCAACTGTTTTGTTGTAAATTCGTCTTCTTAAAAATTAAATTACTTGGTTAAAAATTCATCTTTGTATGTTGAAAATATAACGATTTAGTGAAAAATTGAATTATTTCGTTGACTATTTAATTATTCAATACATCTTTAATGGTTGAAGTAAATAAATGTGGAATTTTCAAATTTAAATTGGAAATTATATAATTCACTTAATAAGTTATGTTAAAAGTGTTACAAGATGAAAGGTTGGGGGTTTGAATATTAATTGAGGAAGAATTATACATTTTTTCCCGAAAAAGTCAAGAAATTTTGCTCTTTTTGCTTTAAGTTTAATATTTGTTGTTTCAAAATTCCACAATTTGGTTAAAAATTAATCTTTGTGCGTTGAAAATGTAACTATTGGGTAAAAAATCCAACTACTTTGTTGAAAATTCAACTATTTTTCAAAAAGTCGTATTTTTAATCGAAAATTCAACTGTTTTGTTGTAAATTCGTTGTTTTGGAACGCAAATTCACGTTTATTATTGAAAATTTAACTGTCTTCTTAAAAATTAAATTACTTGGTTAAAAATTCATGTTGGTATGTTGAAAATGGAACAATTTAGTACAAAAATGAACTATTTCGTTGACCATTTAATTATTTTGTTAAAAATTGAACTATCTTGTTAACAATTTAATTATTTTCTTAAAAATTAATTTATTTTGTTACACATTTTTTTTGAAATTTCAACTTCTTTTTTGTAAATTCGCCTTTTTGATTGAAAATTCATCTTTAATGGTGAAAGTAAATAAATGTGAAATTTTCAAATTTATATTCGAAATTATTTTATTCACTTTATAAATTATGTTAAAAATGTTAGAAGATGAAAGTTTTTTTGAAATTTCAACCATTTGGTTAGAAATTAATTTTTTGCGTTGAAAATCTAAAAATTTGTTTAAAAAATCAACTATTTTATTAATAGTTTTATTATTTTGTTAAAAGTTACACTATTTTCTTAAAAAGTCATATTTTTTCGTCTAAAATTCAACCGTTTTTTTTTAATTTTATATTTAAATTTCAAATTGTTATATTCCATTTATAAACTATGTTAGAAATTTTGCAAGATGAAAGTTCTGGTTTTTGAATATTAATTGAGGGAAAATTATAAATTGGTCAGGGGAAAGTCAGGGAATTTTCTTTTTTTGCTCAAAGTTTAGTCTGAGTGGTTTGAAAATGTAACAATTTAATTAAAAAATCATCTTTTTGCGTTGAAAATGTAACAATTTGGTAAAAAATTCAAATATTTTGTTGAAAATTTAAGTATTTTTCAAAAAATCATATTTTCTATTGAAAATTCAACTATTTTTTTGACAATTTAATTATTTTGTTAAAAATTAAACTATTTTTTGCAAAGTAATCTTTTTTCATCAAAAAGGCAACTGCTTTCTTTTAAATTCGTCCTGTTGTATTGAAAATTCATCTTTTATGATTGAAATTAATAAATTTAAATTTTATATTTAAATTATAAATTGTTTTATTTCATTTATAAATAATGTTAAAAATGTCACAAGGAATTATGAAAATGAAATTTTTCGAGCACCCTGTTTATAATTGATTAGTTTCAATATTTGGTTTATTTTTCTTTAGGTTCAAGGAGATCTCCACCACAAAATTTTACTTGCAAATTTCCTCGCCCAAACAGAGGCGTTGATGAAAGGAAAAAATAAGGAGCAAGCTAAAGAGGAACTTGAAAAGTCGGGACTGAATCCTGATCAAGTAAATCAGCTTTTGCAACACAAGGTGTTTGAAGGCAACAGACCGACGAATAGTATTCTTGTTAAACGAGTTTCTCCATTTATTTTGGGTGCTTTAATAGGTAAATTTAGTTATTTCTTTAACAAACAATTAGTAACTATTCTTTTTTCATTTGGAGGCTAAAAGATTTTTCTTTCCAGCAATGTACGAGCACAAGATCTTCGTTCAAGGAATAATTTGGGACATCAATTCCTTCGATCAATGGGGGTGAGCACAGTTTATAGTTTCTCCGTTTATTTCTTTGTTAGATAATTACCAAGTTTTTTCAGACATTGTTGGAATATTATTTTTTATTTTTTTATTTAAGAAATTAAAATTAGGCTTTTTATTTGAATGGAGATATTTCTGGTCAAATTTTAATCGTTAGATTCTTTTTTTATTTTATTCTAAAAATTTTATTAATGAATTTCATAGTTAAATCTTTTTTTTTATACAGAGTGGAATTGGGAAAGCAGTTGGCCAAAGCCATAGAACCAGAGTTGAACAGTGCTGATAAAATCACCAGTCATGATTCTTCGACGAATGGATTGATCGCTTTTATCAAAAATCATAGCACTTAAGTTCGTAATCGATTTTGTGGAACCGAATCGGGGAAATTCAAAAATTATAAATATAAAACAAAATTAATTTAGTTATATAAATATTATCTAAAATTGATTGCTTTGTCGATTCATAAATTAAGAGTCTAGTCAAATCGTGATATTCAAAAGTTTGTAGTGTCGCCCAGGATTTTTTCCTCGATTTAGTTATGCAACTTTTTTATATGTTTATTAACAAATGCTTATAAAGTCAAGTGATGTGGAATATGATAATTATTTTTGGATTTATTGCGCGCATGTACAATTACAGAGGGCGTGAATATTTTACCTTTGTGTTAGACACTTCGTAGTTTGTAACCGCCTGTCAGTCTCACGATGTTGTTATGAATAAAAATCCAAGATTAAGGAAAAGTTGATGTGTTTTTTAAACCCTGGTAATTTAAAAATAAATTAGAATTATTTATTTTTTTAGAAAACATTTTATTATTCAATTGCTGTATTTATTTTTTATGTTCCCGAGGATTTGAATACTCGACTTTTGAGTGTGCACCATATTTCAAACATTTATACAAATTTCAAAAATATTTCAGAAAATTTACAAAGATGTTAATGATTTCACAAAGATTTCAAAGATCCCAAAATATTTGAAGGAATTCAATCATTTTGCACAAGTTTCAAGGATTCTAAAAGATTTCAATGATTTCACAAATATTTCAAATATTTTAAAATATTTTAGAATATTGAAATGTTGCCACAAAGATTTTAAGCGATTTTTAAATATTTTACAAAGATTACAAAGATTCAAAAGATTTCTCAAACATTCTAAAAGATTTTAATGATTCAAAATAATTCAAAAATAATCTACAAATATTTCAGGGATTTCATAAAGACTTCAAGTTTCTAAAATATTTCCAAGATTTAATAGAATCCAAATGATCACACGAAGATTTAAAAATATTTAAGAAGATCTCCAAGATAGATTCATAAAATATTTCAAAAATTTTATAGAATTCAGAAATATTTCAAAAATCCCAAGACACAATAATTTCATTAATTTCACAAAGAGTAAAGAAATATATCAAAATATTTCACAGATTTTAAACATTTTAAAGATATGTGAAACTATTCGACAGAATTTAAAGATTTAACAGAATTTAGAATGATTCCACAAAGATTTCAAAAGTTTCAGTGAATTAAAAAAGACTTCAAGGTATCCAAAATATTTCAAAGATTTAATAGAATTCAGAAGGATTTCAAAAAATCCAAAAGACACAGATTATATTGAATTCCCAAAGATTGATAAAATATATCTAAAAATTTCAGAAATTTCAAAATTTCTAAGTATATGTCAAAATATAAATAAAATAAAATATAAAGATTTCAAAGATTCGAAAAGATTTCAAAAATTTTCACAAATCATTACACAAGTATTTCGAAAATATTCAATAAAATTTCGAAGATTTAAAGACATTTCACTTTTATTTAATTCGCAAAGATTTCCAAGGTTTCAATTTTTTTTTAATATTTTAGAAGATTTCAATGATTTCACAAATATATAAATTTTAAAACAGATTTCAAAGATTTCTAAATATTCCAGAATATTTTCATGATTTCATAAAGATTCCAAAAGATTTTGACGTTTTCAAAGATATTAAAATATTTCACAGATTTTAATGATTTCACAAAGATGTCAAAGATAACACAAGGATCTTAAAAGATTGTACAAATATTTCAAAATGATTTCAAAGATTTAGAAATATTTTTAATTATTTTATAGATTTTGCAAAAAATACCAAAGCATTGAAGAGATTTTAAAATATTGCATTACATTTAATCGAAAAAAACATCACACTTTATAAAGATTTCAAAAGATTACAAAGAGATTTATATTATATTCATATTTTACAGGTTTCAAAAATTTCAGATATTTCATAAAGCTAGCAATGATTCTAAAAAAATGCAAAGATTTTTAAGAAGTTTAGAAGATTTCCAAAATTTCACAAAGATTTCGAAGGGTTTTAAAGATATCAAAAGATACCACAGACTTCCAAAATATTTCAATGATTTCAAAGGGTTTCAGTATTTTAGAAATAAAAAATGTTTTAGATTTTAAAAATTTATCCAAATTCAGAAAGATCTCACAAAGATTTGAGTAATATTACATGAAATTAAAAATGTTTAACAAATTTAAATATTTAATAGAGTTCAAAAAGTTTACAAAGATTTTTACGAAGATTACAAAAATGTGTCAAAATATTTAACAGATTTAAAAGATTCTAAAAAATTTCAAAAGTATTTCAAAGATTTCAATGATTCGAAAAGATTAAAAAATGTTTCAAAAGATTTCCAAGATTTCGGAAAATCTCAAAAATATTTCAAGATTTTTACAAGAATTTGAAGATATCAAAATATTTCACAGATTTCAAAGATTTTATAAATATATCCAAATATATTCAAATATTTCACAGATTTTTAAGATTGAACAGAATTCAAAAAGGTTTCACAAATATTTCATTGAATTCAGAAAGATTTCAAAGTTTCCAAAAGATTTAACAGAATTCAGAAAGTTTGCAAAAATTTAATAGAATTCAAAAAGACTTAAAAGATTTAATAGTATTCAGAAAGATTTGAAATATTTCAGCAATCACGCAAAGATTTACAAAATATGCCACATGCTTAATAAATTTAAAAAATTTAAAAGTATTCAGAAAGATTTCAACAATTTCAAAACATTACACAGACACTAAAATATTTCACAAATTTCAAAAAGAATTCAGTAAGATTTCACCAAAGTTTTAAATATTTAATAGTATTCAGAAAGATTTGACAAAGATTTCAACAAATTTCAGAATTATTTTAATGATTATAAAAGATTTAAAAAGATTTCCAAGAATTCACAAAGGTTCCAAAATATTTCAAGGATTTTATAATAATTTAAAGATATGAAAATATTTTACAGATTTCAAAAATGTTAAAGACATGAAAAAATATTTCAGTGATTCGAAAGATTTAATAGAATTAAGAAAGATTTCAAAAATTTCAAAAATATTTCAAGAAATATTTCAGTGATTCGAAAGATTTAATAGAATTAAGAAAGATTTCAAAAATTTCAAAAATATTTCAGTGATTCGAAAGATTTAATAGAATTAAGAAAGATTTCAAAAATTTCAAAAATTTCAAAACATTACACAGACAGCAAAATATTTCACAGATTTCAAAAAGAATTCAGTAAGATTTTACAAAAGTTTTAAATATTTAATAGTATTCAGAAAGATTTGACAAAGATTTCAAAAAATTTCAGAATTATTTTAATGATTATAAAAGATTTAAAAAGATTTCCAAGAATTCACAAAGGTTCCAAAATATTTCAAGGATTTTATAATAATTTAAAGATATGAAAATATTTTACAGATTTCAAAAATGTTAAAGACATGAAAAAATATTTCAGTGATTCGAAAGATTTAATAGAATTAAGAAAGATTTCAAAAATTTCAAAAATATTTCAAGAAATATTTCAGTGATTCGAAAGATTTAATAGAATTAAGAAAGATTTCAAAAATTTCAAAAATATTTCAGTGATTCGAAAGATTTAATAGAATTAAGAAAGATTTCAAAAATTTCAAAAATTTCAAAACATTACACAGACAGTAAAATATTTCACAGATTTCAAAAAGAATTCAGTAAGATTTTACCAAAGTTTTAAATATTTAATAGTATTCAGAAAGATTTTACAAAGATTTCAAAAAATTTCAGAAGTATTTCAATGGTTATAAAAGATTTTAAAAGATTTCAAAAATTTTAAAGGCATGACAAAATATTTCAGAGATTTGAAAGATTTTACAGAATTCAGAAAGATTTCAGAAACATCTCAGTGATTAAAGAAAATTCTAAGATTTTATTTAACAGAATTCATTATATTTAACAGAATATTTAACAGATATTTAACAGAATTCAGAAAGAATTCATAGATTTTACAAAGATTCCACAAATTTCAAATGATTTCAAAGACATTACAATAATTCACAGAATTAAAAAAGAATTCAAACGAGTTAACAAAGGTTAACTCTGTTTGAATTCTCAAAAAAGGTTAAAAAGTCAAAAAGGTTAAAAAGATTACCAAGATTTCACAAAGGTTCCAAAATATTTCAAGGCTTTTATAATAATTTAAAGATATGAAAATATTTCACAGATTTCAAAGATTTTAAAGGCATGTCAAAATATTTCAGAGATTTGAAAGATTTTACAGAATTCAGAAAGATTTCAGAAACATCTTAGGGATTTAACGAAAATGCAAAGATTTTAGTAATTTCACAAAGATTTTAAAAATATGTCAGAATATTTAAAGGATTTAAAACATTTAACAGAATTCAAAAATAATTCAAAGATTTAAAAAAGAATTCAGAGTTCACAAAGATTTCAAAGATATCACAAAGTTTCCAAAAGATTTTCAAAATATTTCAAATATATCAATGATTCCAAAAGATTTTAAAATATTCAAAAAGGTTAAAAAGATTTCCAGGATTTCACAAAAAGGTTCGAAAATATTTTAAGGATTTTAAAAGATTTCAAAGGTCAAAATATTTGACAGATTTGAAAGATTTCAATTATTTCAATAGTAAAAAAAAAATTTTTAATTAAAATATTTATAAGATTTCGCAAATGTTCCAAAGATTTCAAAAGATTTCGAAAGATTTTAAACACATCAAAAGATTTGAAAAGATTTAACATAATTCAGAATGATTTCAGACATATTTCACAAATATTTCAAAGATTTAAAATTATTCCGAAATAATTAGTACTTTGCAAATATCGATAAAAGATTTTTCAAAATTTCACGAAGGCTTTTATTAATTGTAGAAATTACAACATTATATTCCAAAAGTCTTCAACCCATTAATTTAAAAGTTTTTTTTTTATTTCACTTTTAAAATTTTGATTCGCACTATTCGCACTACTAAGCGGTTTTACTGTACTTCAACTCATGTGCTCCCACGAAATTCTAGTCCAATTGTTTATACATACGCCTTTATTAATTATTTTATAGTATACAGCTCTTTTAAAATGAATCGTCCTATAAAACCTGTATATACAATTACAAAAGAAAAAGAATCTTATACAGGAAATATCGAGTACGTCATAATTCTCTGGCAGTCGTGACAAGAAATTAGATAATGCATGATAAATGATAATTATTGCAATTATTTTAGAAAGTCAGAACATCACTGTCAGTGCTGACGTGCTCTGACGGACTTCGCACTGCGGCTGCGTTGCTGGAAATGTTGATTTTCCTCGACCAAGGCCAAGCCGCCCAAGGCTCAAATATCAAATGAAATAATATTTAGATATACGCGCAGCCTCCACATTCACTGTCGATCTTCGTGAATCGTGAAACCTATACTTGCTCTCAGGTTTGTTGTCTCACGGATCCGTGTTTTTGTGCGGGGGTGTGTTTGTCGCGGAAGCATACGGAGCATACTTTTTTGAATGCATTAATGGCTTGAAAAAATTGGGAAATTAATCGAAAGCCATGGAGGCTAAAGCCAACAAGTTCGTAAAAATGGGAGAGAAAATTATCCTAAACCTGGAATCTAACAAAATTCACCATCGGTACGTAATTCGACGTATAACGTCTCTTATCCTAAGACAACGAAACCTAACCTCAAAATATGTTACTTTTGTTTTGCTCACTTTTTGTGCGTTAGTTTTTACGATCTGATTGACGTAATAGTAATTTCTGAGATTGCGATCAACTTTATTTTTTAACTTTATTAATACTTGTAGGTTTGTAATGGAATTTTTTATTTAGTATGCAAATCTGTTTCCTAATTTCTAATATGGGTTCTGTATAGGTTATGATTTGTATTTTTATCGATTTGTCCATGCATGGTTTTTATGACGTTCGTATTCTTTTTAGAATTTTTCAATCTTATTACTTCTGAAGTTTGTATAGAAAATATTTTGTTTTCGCAATTTATTCATTTATTATTGAGAAGTATTAAAATTCATTATGGCCGCTGGAACGGGAAATCTAGAAAGTAGAGGGAATTTTACAATTTTTTAGAAGAAGAATCACTTGAAATATCACAAATTTCGTAAAATGCAATTTAGAATAATTTTTCTATCTTTTCTCTGTTTGAAAAAATTATTCACAAATTTAAAATAAGTTCACGTTTGATTTAAAAAAAAATGTTAACTTCACTTTTTCAATAACATTACATTTAATAAGTTCATACCTTTTTTAAATGATTGACATCGAAACTAGAAAATTCCTGAATTTAAACAATTAAAATATCAAATATTTTGCTAAAAGAATTTTTTCATGCTTAAAAATTGTTTAAATTATTCTTTGAATTTAAAATAACAATAGTTTTTTAAAAAATATTTTAAAATTAGTATTATTATGGCCATTATTATTATAATTTTTTAAAATTGACTTATTTCATTCTAAATGAAAAAGGTTGTTTGAAAGTGTTTTATAGTATTTTACAACAATGGACAAAATAATCTCAAAAATTGTTATGTTAATTCATAAAAATAATAAATTTCGAAGCGCATGTGTTTTTGAATTTATTATTTTAATACAATTTTTATACGATTATTGTTATTTTAAATTATGAAAGGTTTTATAAGAATAATTTAAATTTCTTAAGATTCCTAGGAAAACAGAAAATGATTTTTAAATTACAAAAAAATAATTTGAAAAGAATATTTCAAAGGATTTCCAGACTTGTTAAAAAAAAGGACCTCGAAGATTTTAAGGCCTTTTCTTTTGTCTTGCAGTATTTCTTTAAGAAAAATTTTAAAAGATTAAAAAAAATTAACATAATGTAGATTTTTGAAGATTTTTATATACAAGTTTGAAGCTTTTTAAGGATTTTGAAAGGTTTTTAAATAATTTTTATACGCATAAGTAATAAGTGAACCATCCTTAATTTGGAAGTACGTAGCATACAAAAATTTAATGTTGTTTAAAAAGTGTTCAGTTTAAAATGACATAATTTTGTAAATTTACCAAATTGTTTATGAACTCTTAAATTTAAAGGAATTTTAACTGCATTTTATGTAAAATTGTGCGATTGAAAAGTGTTAAAGTTTTTAAACTTTAATTTTGAAAGTCAAGAATTCAACATGGAGTACTGTAATTCGCTGTTGATTTTTATTACTTCAAATGAAAATTGTTTAGCTTCACGATTTCGATTTTTTTAATTTTATTGACTATAAACAATTTTTTCGAAAAATAAAAAACCAGGAATTTTTATTTATTAAAATAGCCAACCGGAAATTGTTAATAGAATTTTAAATCAGTAGAAAAATTAACAGTTTTAATAAAGCGGGATTCTTAACGTAAAATTCAGAACTCTCAAGGACATTTAAATGTATAATTGGATCCTTGAAGGTTATTATTTTAATATGACTAATTAGCTTATTACAATACCTGCTTCGCATCAAGTGGAAGACAAACAACAGAAGAGTTAATTTTAATCCGTTGAAAAAATAGCTAAAAAGTGATGCTTGCAAAATTATTATTATTAAAAGGTATATTTATTTAATTTAAAAAATCATATAAAACCTTATGCAGAATAAGAAATATTTGTGCTTTTTAAATAACCTTGGGCAGTTAAATTAAAACCTTAAAATTATATAATAAATTATGAAAAATGTGCATTCTTTTGTTACTGCTTTCATAGCTGAAAATTTGTACTTTTAAAGAAGAATTTTAATATCAAATGATACAGTTTCGAGGACTTAATTTTTTCGATAATTTTAGGTTGTGTTTGTTGTTTTTTTTTTCACTCAAAATTAGAATTTTCCACGGTAAATCGGTTTTAAGGTTCATAATTCTGAAAGAGTTTTAGCTTACGTTAGCATTTTACATCAAAAATTCGAAATTTGAAACGAAAATCATTATAATTTTAACAAAATTCCGAATCATTTGACATTTGTGGATTATGTCAGTGTTTTTCGTCATAATTTGGCCTTAAACTATTTTTTCTAGCACTAGTGATTCACATACAGTGTTTCACACAATTTCCATCAATTATCATAAATATTGTCTTTGCTTTTCTATAATTTTAGATAATATATACTAAGAAATAAACAAATTTTGTATGAATACTAATTTTTTATAATAATTTTAAAAAGGTTTAAAAAAACGCGCGCTAAGCTCGCGTGTTATTTTTCTAGTAACTTTAAATCGTTTAAAATTGTGTATTTTAAATGTTTAAGCCTTAGCGCTTAAACAATTCCAAATTCAAAAATTAAAAGATTTCAAATTTAAATTGTTTAAAATTACACCACATAAAAGTGGGTGTTAATTTTTTTTCGTAATTCGAAGCTGTAAGTGATCAAAATTTAATAAATTTAAATTGAAAGCATTTCAAATGAAACAATTTTGATTAAAAAATTTAACAATTTGAGATTGAATGTGTAAAATTACCAGAATAAATATATTACCTCATTTGAAATTGCGAATTAAAAAAATGTAACTAAATAAAGTTATTTTGTTTAAATGAAATCATTTTAAAATGTTAGTTTTCAAAGTGAAAGCCTTAATGCTTAAACAATTTTCAATTAAAAATTTTCTATAATTTAAATTTTCTGAATGACTTACAATTTTAGCAGATTTTTTTATATGACTAGACCTTTTTGCCCTTATTTGAGGCCTTTCTGCAGATAAAAATGTCCTGAACAACAACTGTCAAGTAATCAAAACTGGAATTCTTATTTTTTTGAAATCTTTTCCTACCTATGTCAAAACAAATCTGTTGAATAAATCAAAACTTTTTATTGATAGAAATTCAGTAGAAACAATATCAAGAAAAGCTGAAAAAAATATTTAAAAATTCTTTAAACATGAAAAATTACCGTTCGTACCCTATTTGTTATTCCATAGGGACTGTGAGTCCTGAATTACTAAAAAAAAATTAATTTAAATACTTTTGAAAAATAAGTTTGAAATATTTATTAGCTTGCTTATAGGATTTTAAAATGAAAGGATAGCTCAGATAAAACAGAATGTAGAATCTTAGACTCAAGATAATTAAATGTTTAATAATACATTTTCCTTGAAGCACATTAAAACCTGTTAAATATAAACACTTGAGCTTCTTTAAAGAAAACTATTTTTTTTGCCGAAAATAAGTCTTTAAGTTTGAATTCAACAGTTTTTCAAATAATTAGTTGAACTTTTTTTCCTTTTTTCCTAATTTTTTTAATAGTGCTTTCTTCGAAATATTTTACTTTTTAAAAAAATTCAATTTTAGAGTTTTATTTTTAAGCGTAAATTTTTCATTTAAAGAATTTTAAAATGCAATTTGCAAGACTCAAAAAAGTACAAATTAGAAGCGTTTTAAATCGAACATTTTGGATAGAAAACATTTTTAGTTGATCAACCGTGAATAAAAATTATAGTGATTTTTAAAATTGAACAGTACTTTAAGGTGTAAAAAGTGAATAATTGATGTACAAGGCGACAAGGAATCAGTTCAAAATTTAAGAATTTCCAAATTTTAACGTTAAACATTAAACTGTTTCAATTTCGCAAGGCTTCGTAGTTGAAAAATTTAAATGCCCGATTGAAACTTTATAAGCTATTTTCAAAATTTAAAATAACTTTAAAATAATATGTTCATAATTAAAATCTTTTATTAAATTTCAAACATTGTTTCAAAAGAATAATTGCCTAATTTTCGAATATATTGACAGTTTATTTAAAATCAGTAATTATAAATCAAATAGTAAAAATTAAACAAAGAAAAAGTAAACTTTAAACATCACAATTTTTCTTGTTCTATTTAAAGAATTTTAATTTGTGCGTAAAATTCTTGAACTTTGATGTATAAATAAATATTGAACACCTTTTATTCATAAGAAAAGTTCGAGGAAGCTGAAGAGATATTTAGAAGCTTTAAAAAGATTGAAAATAAATTAAAAATTCGAAATAATTTAAACGAAGTTTCTAATTTTGCAGAATTTTAACATTTTTCTAGTTTTGCAGAATTTTGCAGAATTTTTTTTACAAAATTTTAGAAAAAATTTGAATCATTTTAAAAGAAGTTTAGAAATTAAAAAAAGTTTTAAACCTTATTTAAAATTTAAAAAAATGTACAAAATGTGGATTTTTTAAGATTTTGAAAATATATTTTGAAGCTTTCTCATGATTTTAAAACTATTTCAAACACAAATAATTTAATTTCTAATTTAAGAAGTGTTCAGTGTATAAAAAATGTAATCGTTTAATTTTTAAGGTTTCTAGCTTACAATTGCTTAAAATTATTTGCAGCTCAGTTTTTATTACTTCAAATGAAAAAATGTTTAGCTTCTCAATTAAAATGTTTTAATTTCTTTGATCGTAAAAAATTCCAGGACAAAAAGCAGCCCAGGATTATGGATTGGTCCTTTGATGGGCTTGAGTGCAGCAGCCACTTTCTTGTACGAAGACCACAGTTATTCCGAAATTTGTTTATTAGAAGGATTAACTGGAATCGGATTGATAATAAGTTGTGCATGTCTCTACATGTTTCTATCGACAGATAAAGTAGTGGTGAAAGATTTCCAGGCGGTGTACTTTCTGCCTGCTATCATAACGTCCACTCTTTATCTTTTTCTCGCAAACAAAGGTATATCGATTCACAGATATTTTCTTGCAATTAAGTGTGCCTTACTAATCAGGGTGGCGACTTTACCGGAAAATCGGAAAATGACCGGTAACTTTATTGACCGGGAATTTAATTTAAAAATCGGGAATTTACTTTCTAATCGCAGATAAATTCAAGTTTTCACTGTTTAAATGATTTTGGTCAATTTATAAGTGATTTCTATCTATCCACAGTTGCAGATTTTTCAGATCATCTAAGTCAGGTATCTGGAAAAAATAGTTTTTCTATGATTCTGAGAATCAAAATATTATAACTGATGTCATTTCAAATAAAAACACACTTTATGAAAAAATGTTAAAATTCACAAGAAAATAAACATTAATTTTATGCATGGTTTTTAAATTAAATTTTATCTTGCCATCGCTTCACACTACATTTTGAAAAATGATTGCATTTTGATTAATTGAGGGCTAATTTTCCCAGGAAAAACTTTCCACAACTCTACTGTTTCTAATTTTGAATGTAAATTTTCTATGACTGATATCGTTCGAACAATTTTTTTTTAAGAAAACATATTTTAAAGAAATAATTATATTTTAAGATTATTTAGCTCTTTTTAAAATTGGAAACACTAGAGTTGTAGAGAATGTTTTCACAGAAAAATTAGCCCTCAATTAATTAAAATGCAATCATTTTTAAAAATGTGGTAAGAAGGGACGGTCAGAAAAAATTAAATTGTAAAAAACATTTTTAAAAATTAATGTTTGTTTTGTTGTGATTTTTAACATTTTTTCATCCAAAATATTTTTTTATTTAAAATCACAACAGTTATAATATTTTAATTCTTAAAATCATAGAAAAACTATTTTTTCCAGATATCCGACTTTTGGCACGACAACTATCTTAAATCATAATTGAGAAAAATTCGCCTTTTTTGTAGAAAATTAATCTTTATGGTTGAAAATTCATCTCTTTGGTATGAAGATCAACTATTCCAGTTAAAGATTCATCAATTTATTAAATAATTCGTCAGCTTTGTTGAAATTTAATTCCTTCAACTTAAAACTTAAATTCCATTTTTGGTCTTTTCTTGTTAAAAATGCAACAATTTGGATAAAAAATTTCATTTTTTAATTGAAAATTCAATTATTTCGTTGAAAATCGACATATTTGATTAAAAATCGGGTTTTTTGCACAACATTATCTTTTTCTTTGCAAGTTAATCTTCTTGTTTGACTAATAGTCAAACTAGTATTGCAGTTAAATATTTATAATTTTAGTCAAAAATTCATCTTTTAAGTTGAAAATAAAATTACTTGATTGAAGGGGTAATTCTTTTGTTAAAAATTCATCATTATAATTGCAAATTATTTTCTTTGGTTGAAGTATGAGCTATTTGATCGAAAGCTTGTTTTTTCTGTGGATGAAAAGGAATTTTTTGCCGAAGATTAAACTATTTTGTTTAAAATTCTTTTTTTTGTTGAAAATTATTATTTTTTAACTGAAAATGTTACTATTATTCCTGTTAAATATTTTATAATTTTAGATAAAACTTTATCTCTTTTATTTATTCAATTTTTTTGGAAAAATGATGCTTGAAGATATATATATTTTGTTGATAATTCGTTTTTTTTAAAATTAATGTTGTTGGTTAAAAAATCACCTTTTTAGTTGAAAGTGGAAGTATTTGTTTGAATGTAGAACTCTTGTTGTAAATTCATCTTTTTCAAGATTCATAATTTACGTTAAAAAATAATCGCTTTGGATGACAATTTGAGTAATTTGTTGTATTTTTGTCTTATTTTGGTTAAGAGTTCTTTTTTTTATCAAAAAATGTAACTATGTATTTCATTTTTGGATTAAAATTGGCATTTTTAATTAGAAATTGATCATTTCTGGTCGAATATTGTTATAATTAATTTTTTTGGTTAAGAATTCATCATTTTTAGTTCAAAATGCATTTTTTATATGCAATTTGGTATTCTTTACCGAAATTTAATCGGGTTTTATTACAAAATTAAATCTTTCTTGGTGGAAAATTCATAATTGGAGTTGAAAATTCAACTATTTGGTTTCAAATGAACTTTTTGTCGAAAATTGTTATAAACACATAATTGCTTTTTTTAAAGATCGCCTTTTTGGCTTGAAGAATCAGCTATTTAGATACAAATCGAAATATTTATTCGAAAATTGAACTATTTAGTTGAAAGTTCGTCTTTTTTGGCTAAATTAAACTATTTTTTTATTTGATATTAAAAATTTTTTCGTGAGCATTCATAGTTTAAGTTGAGAATTCAACTATTTCGTTGTCTATAAATTTTTTTTGTTTAAAATTCTTACGCAAATGCAAAAATTTAGTTGAAAATTTAATTGTTCTAGTTAAAGATTTAACAGTGTAGTTGAAAATTCATCTTCCTCGGTTAAAATTTAATAATACCAGTTAAAGATTTATTTGTATTTTTTTTATGGAAAGTAATTTTTCTAACTGAAAATTTAACTTATTCTAATTGAATATTCCATGGTTTCAGTTAAAAATTTATCTTTTTGGTTAAACATTAATTTTTTGAAGTTAAAATTTAATTATTTAAGTTTTGATTGACAATTTATCTTTTTTAGTACAAATTAATTTTTTATGGTTGAAAATTCAATTCTTTCAGTTGAAGATTCATGGTTTTAGTTGAAAACTTATCTTTTTGGTTACAAATTTAACTATTTCAGGTCGAAAATTGAATTATTTTCATAAAAATCCATTTTTTTTAAGTTAATGTTTTCAAATAAAAATTTTACTTTTCCATTTTTTGTTTGAAATTTATCTTTTTTAGTAGAAAATTGAAGTATTTGCTTCAAAATTGATTAATTTTTCAATTTTTTACTCTGTTCTTTTGAATAATGTGTAGAATGAACGTCACGAATTAAAATAAATTTTTAACTTTAGTGGCAAGTACGAATACATTACTTTTAGTTGACCAGGAAAATTCGAGAAACTTGACCAGTAAAAACTGGGAATTTGAAATCGTCCGCCGAATCGCCACCTTAATAATGTCAAAAATAAGATTATTAAAGATCTGATTTTGCAGTATGATAACAAATAATCAGAATCTTATGTTTTGAATTGTAAATTAACCTGATGGTTAAAAATTCACGCGTTTGTTGAAAAATCGCCTTTTTTTGGTCGAAAATATTCTTTTTAATTAAACATTCAATTAATTGGTTAAGAATTTATTTATCTTGTTAAAAATACCATATTTTTAGTTAAAAAATTGGTTTAATAATATTTTATTTTATAATATTATGAATCAAAAATGCTAATATATTTAGGAATATCTTGTAATAAAGCTTTTAAAGGTTTTCTAAAATCGAAATTAAACATTTTAATTGAGTACCTAGATACTAAAAAAGACATTATTTATTATTATAAATAATGTGTTTTTTCAGTTTCTAGGAATTCAATTAAAATGTTTAATTTCTATTTTAGACTTAGAAAAATTATACGTGGACAAAACTTAAGATATCTGAAAAAAACCCTGGAATTGTCCGTGAATTATGTTCCAGGATTTGAGTAGACACCCTGGTTGTTGTTCTTTTACCAAAATAAGTAGTGATAGAATCCATTTTAAATCTGGAAGGTTCTACATTTGAAGTTGTAGAATCTATCGGGGACGAAATGGGTATTTTGTTTATTTAGAGGAAGTTGGGCAATACATATTTTTTGGAATTTTGACAAAAAATTTTTTTTACGGAGTTATGCGTATTTAAATTTTTGGCTTTGTTTTTCAAAAAAAGCCCAAATTTTTTCTTTAAAATTATATAACTTTTGACCTAATTGAGATATTTCATATTTCTTTCCACATTTTTTTATTTTCATAAAATCGAATTCTCGCACTTTTCTTGCAAACAATAATAGATACGAAAAAATATTAAGAAAATATTTTTCACAGTTAAGAGAGTTCTACAAAAAGTTCTTTTACTCAGTTATGATATCTTTCACCATTTCCGAGAAAAATACAAAAATTTAATTTTCATAAGCAAAAAAAATCTTTTCACTCTTGGCTTATGCAAATATCCACCATTTTTGTATAATATTTAAAAAAAACATATGTTAGTGTGAGGAAAACTTCCTGCGAGTTTTACGTACGCTAAACAATTTTTATCGTTAGAAATATTATGTTTTATAAGGTCGAATTTTCACATTTTTTTCTGAAACAATGTAGGTATCAAAAATAATACCAATACAAGAAATGGTTTGTGTAAAAATTAGGTTTAAATTTTAGTTTTAAACTTTTCTAGTGAGAACTTTGAATTTCATTTTTTAAAACCCTTTTGCCCTCATTATTTCTTCTCTTTGAATGTCTTTTTGAAAGTTTTTGTACATTATTGAAAAATATCTGGATAAATGTGAAATATATTTAAATATATTGATTAAAAAACTTTTTAATGAAGCAATTTCTTGCCTTGGTATCATTTTCGTAACTTAAATTGTTTCAGCAAAAAATTTTATAATTCGATTTTATAAGCCAAGAATGAAAATAATCTTTTTTCTCATGAAACTTGAATGTTTGTGTCTTTTTGGAAATGGTGCATGATATCATAAATGAGTAAAAGAAATTTTTGGAGAACTCTTCTCTGTGCAAAATATATTTTTACATTTTATTATTCTTTGCAAGAAAAATGCGATAATTAGATTTTATGAAAAAAAAGTTCTCCTGGCCACAAAAGTCATTTAACCAGCATACAACTCACAAGGTATTTTCCGCATGGTAGTACAAATTCAAGAAAAAATTGGCAAAAAATATGAGAGTTAGTTTTCCGAGAAAATCGACTTTTGATATTTTCAGAAAAAAAATCTGAAAAGAAATCTGAAATATCTCAATTAGTTCAAAAGTTATATAACTTTAAAGAAAAAAATGTTTTTTTTTAAATAAGACCAAAAATTCAAATGCGCATAGCTCCGTAAAAAAATTGTTTGTCAAAATGACAAAAATACAAATCGCCTAATTTCATCTAAAAAACAACATACATATTTCGTCCCCAAGAGATTCTGCAACTTCAAGTGTAGAAACTGTCTGCTTTGAAATGGATTCGATCTAGTTTTAGTTAATTGTCAATTATAAGAAGATGTCAAATTGTAACTTTATTTAATAAAACTACGATGTTTACTTAATCAAGTGCAGGATTGCTAGTGAGTGTAGCATGGGGTTCAAGCGTTGGAAGTTTGAGTACGTGGGGTGTCGTACAAGCGATGTCCTATTTTCCTGGCTGCTTCACTCTTGGTGAAGCTACTGCAGTGACGCATGGACTCGTCCTGTTTCTACTCTCAATCGCTACCAATATTCCACTTCGATACCATTTGCCTCCAATTCATAATCATGACATTGCCACCGTAATACTGCAAGTGAGTTTTTAAATTCCTACTCTAAAAACAGCCCAGTTTTCGTCCTAAAATAAGCCCAGTTTTCGCCCTAAAATAAAACACTAGGGACCGTCCATAAACTACGAGACCAATTTTTTAAGGGGATAGGGTGGGTGGGCAGCCGATATTTTTAGACTTTATACTCTTTCCCCCAATTTTCCTGTTTTCCTCATTTCCTCTTTTTAAAAGAATTTTTTGTTTTCCTGTTTTAAAGATACTTCCCCATTTTTTTTTATTTTCTCGCCTAAATGCGAACTCAACTAATAATCCTAAACAGAAAATCCAACGTTTTTTGTTAGAAAGTCAATTATTGAATTCTTTTTGATTAAAAAGTCTAGTATCATGTTTTTGGTTCAGAATTTATTTTGTTTGGTTAAAAATTCTACAAGGTGGCAGCTGGACGGGGGAATGATCAAAAATTTTACTAGACCTGGAAAAACCGGGAATTTTATTGAACCGGAAAATGGCAGTGAATTTATTTTTTGACCAGGAATCTTACAAATTTTTAGAAAAAAAGAATTTGTCCAACCTGTTTTTAAAAAAATTTCGTCTTTTTAGCATGAAAATTCAACTGCTTACTTACAAATTAAAATATATTTTTTCCTTCGTTAAAAATTCAACTATTTGATTGAAAATTCTTCTTTTTAATTGAAAATTCATTTCTTTTGTTGATAATTCGTCATTTTTGGTTACAAAATTAACCTTTTTGGTTGAGAATTTAAGTATAGGGTTTAATTTGGGACTCTTTTATCGAAAATTCTTTTTTTTTAAAGATTCATCATTTAAGTTTAAAAATAATCGCTTTAGTTGGAAATTTGAGTAATTTGTTTAATGTTTGTTTTATTTTAATTAAGCGATAATTTCGTTTATCTAAAAATGTAACTTGTTTCATTTTCGGATAAAAATTAAAAATTTTAATTAGAAATTGACCTTTTGCGAAATGAAATTTGGTATTTTTTGATAGAAAACTAATCTTTTTAGTTAAAAATCCATCCTTTTTTGGTAAAAATGCATCTCTTTAGTTGAAACTTCATCTTTTCTGCCTAAATGCAACCTTTTTATTACAAAATTAAATCTTTTTTGGTTGACAACATAATTTGAGTTAAAAATTTAACTATTTAGTGTAAAATTTGTCCAACGTGTTTTTAAAAAAATTTCGTCTTTTTAGGATAAAAATTTAACTACTTACTTACAAATTGAAATATTTATTTTTCTTCTTTCCCAATTCAATTATTTGATTGAAAATTCTTTTTCTTAATTGAAAATTCATTTATTTTGTTCATAAATCGTCATTTTTGTTAGAAAATTATTATTCTTGATTAAAAAATCACCTTTTTGAATAAAAATTTAAGTACAGGGTTTAATTTGGAACTCTTTTATCGAAAATTCTTTTTTTTTTTTTAAGATTCGTCATTGAAGTTTAAAAATAATCGCTTTATTTGGAAATTTGAGTAATTTGTTGAATGTTTGTTTTATTTTGGTTAAGAGATAATTTTTTTAGCTAAAAATGTAACTTGTTTCATATTTGGATGAAAATTAAAATTTTCTATTGGTAATTGATCTTTTGCGAAACGAAATTTGGTATTTTTTGATAGAAAACTAATCTTTTTAGTTAAAAATCCATCCTTTTTTGGTAAAAATGCATCTGTTTAGTTGAAACTTCATCTTTTCTGCCTAAATGCAACCTTTTTATTATAAAATTAAATCTTTTTTGGTTGACGATTCATAATTTGAGTTAAAAATTGAACTATATAGTTAAAAATTATTACGAAAATTCAACTGTTTTTTTTAATTTCGTCTTTTTTGCTTGAAAATTCAACTATTTAGTTGCAAATTAAAATATTTATTTGCAAATTTAACTATTTGGTTAAAAGTTCGTCTTTTTGGCTAAATTGAACTTTTTTATTTCAAATTTAAATGTTTTTGGTTGAAGATTCATAATTTAAGTTGAAAATTAAATCATTTGGTTGTAAATTAAGTTTTTCATTAAAAATTCTTACGAAAATTCGACAATTTAATTGAAAATTCGTCATTTTTGATTAAAAAATCATTTATTTTTGTAGAAAATGTAACCACTTGGTTACAAATTTCATTGCTTATTAGAAAATAGTATAGTTATTTGGTAGAAAACTAACTTTTTTATTGAAAAATCATATCTTTGAGGTGAAAGTTCAACTGAATTAACTTTTTCCTTGAAAATTCATATGCAAATTCAACTATTTTGTAGAAAGTTCATCCTTTTGTCATTGAAATTCAAGTTTTTAGTTACAAATGAAACTATTTATTTGAATATTTAAGTATTTCAGTGAAAAGCTTGTCTCTTTGGGTAAATGCAACTGTTTTTTATTTGATTTAAAAATATTTTTTGTTGAAAATTCATAATGTAAGTTTAAAATTCAAATATTTGGTTGCAAATTACCTTTTTCGGTGACAATTCTTACAAAACTTCAACAATTTAGTTAAAAATTCGTCGTTTTAGCTTGAAAATTTATTTAGTTTTGTAGAAAATTTAATTATTTGGTAGAAAACTAACTTTTTTGTTGAAAAATCATATCCTTGGGTTTAAAATTTAACTTTTTTTGGTGGTAAATTCAAGTATGTGGTTATAAATTAAACTGTTTGAATATATAACTGGTTTTAAATAAACTTTTTGCTTGGAAATTCATATCCAAATTGAACTGTTAAAATTTTGGTTGAAAATTTATCCTTTATAAGTTGTAAATTTAACTATTTGGTAAAAAATTACTGTATTTTGATGAGAATTCGTCTTCTTGAGCGTAAAATTAAATTAAATCTAGACGATTCTATTTTTGGTTGCAAATTTATCTTAGTTAGTTAAAAATTCAGCTATTTTGCTGAAAATTAATATTATAAAATGTTATTTTTTTATTGAAAATTCAAATTCTATGACAAGATAGTTTTAGTTGAACACTCAACTTTCTTGGGTGAAAGTGAAAGTCTTTTGCTTGCCAGTTTCACTAGCTGGTTGTTTATGCAACTGTTTGTTAAAAAAATTATTTTTTCTTCAAATTTATTTATTTTTTTTTATTTGAAAATTTATCTCTTTTGTGCGAAAATCTTTTTCGATTAAAAATTTAACTAGTTTTTTGAAAACTTAAAATATTTTGACAGCTAATCGTAAGAATTTCCGGAGTTTCATATTAAATTCAATATAGTATCTGTGCAGTAATTTTATAAAAAATAATTTATTCACCTATTTTTTTAAAAAATAGAAAAAAATAAAACAGGATAATAATATTGCAAAATTGGTAGCGTAGTATATGGACGGCCCCTAGTAACACACCAATAATTTTAAACAATATTGGGACATATTTTAAAACTGCATCTGCATTAAAACAGTTGGTTTAAAACGTTTTAAGAAAAGTGTGTTTTATTTTATTAAAAAACGAGATATTGAATTCTGCAATCGATGGATTCGATTTGCACTATTCCCTGAAATTTATTGATTCGATTTGCACTATTCCCTGAAATTTATTGATTCCATTGCACAATAAAATGATGCGAAATGTATTGATGTATTGGACTGATAAATAATGCATGACCCGCAATAGGTTTTCATCACACGTACGTGTTTTAACATCTTTCAGGTGGGAATTCTTTACCTTTTGTTGATCTGTTTACTGTGTGCTACTTTTCCAAAATTGCGACAAACCGCACAATTTTATGCACTATCTGGTATCACACTCTTAGTCTTGGTGATTCCATTCCTGCATGTTTTGTTAGATCGAAGCCCCCTTCTCTGGATATTTTTCTTCATATTCAGCAATTCCACAAGGGTAAGTTGAATCCTTTTTTATTTCTGTGAAACATTGTCCGAAAAATATTCTGAGGAATAAAATCAGTGTTGGGCAAATTACTTTTTTTTTGAGTAACTAAGTTCTAAAATTTAACTGAACTTTATGGTTTTAAAAGTGAATAATAATTGGTTTTACAAGAAGATTCGAAATCAGTTCACAAAGTTTTAGAATTTTTTGATTCTAACGTTAAAAATTGTTCTGTTTCACTTGGAAAGTCTTATTAGTTAAACAAATCTAAACGCCCTATTGAAACTTTATAAACTATTTTCTAATTTACAAATAATTTCAAAATAATATGTTTATAATAAAAGCTTTTATTAAATTTTAAATATTATTTGAGTCTAAAATATTTCAATAATATTATAATTATAATAATTCAATTAGAAACTT